>ML663009.1:16761056-16986514 GCA_007570785.1 Antilocapra americana
ACACACACACACACACACACACACACACACACACACACACACACACAATGTGCCAGGCATTCTGCTGAGGCTTGAACCAGAGGGGAGAAATATTCATTTCAAACTAAATTACTAATATGATACCTATTCACATTCCTCATTGTAAATGTAAGCCAAAGGAAAAGACTCAAGTTTATTATAAGCACCAAATCTTCCTATAGTATGCTATGACAATATTGCAGCAGACCATATGCATATTTGATGAACTAAAAGATCATGCTTCAGGCAGATGAGTCTTGCCTGGGAAGAGTGACCCAGCATGAACATCTAATCATGTATGCAACTATCCTGTTCAGAAGAAATACAAGCAGCCTCATTAATGACACTTTTCAAGATGTTCAATATATGCATAGAGATTCAAGGCTATGAGGCCACCCATTCAGTCATTTGACATTTATCAAGTTCTTACTATGTGACAGCCACTCGGATGATTTCAGAGAATACCATGGTGAACAAAGCATCCTTGACTTCTTGGGGCCACATCAATCAATGAACAAACCAACTAAGAAGTTAAGAGTGGCTGTGCTAAGAAGAAAATGAGCAGGGTGACGTGACTCAGCTACCATAGAGAGGATGGTCAGAGACATCCCAAGGAGGCAAGTTTGAGCTGAGATCTGATATATAAAAAGCAGCCAATCTTGGGAAGGGCTTGGCAGAGAAGCAGAAAGTGTGAAGCATCGAGGTAGGACCATGCTAAGAGTGTTGGCAGACAGGAAAGGAGGTCAGGCTAGTACAGAGTGATCGAAGGGGATGATGGGTCCAGGTGCAACTGCAGAGATGGGCTAAGGCCAGTTCATGCAGGGCCCGATAGCCCAGGGCGAGGAGATGAGAGTTTATTTGAAATGCAATGGAAAGCTTTATGGAGTTCGAAGCAGAACAGAAATACAATCCCATTTACATGTTTAAAAGATTATTCAAGCTGCTGTGTAGTGAATGGAGCCTACTGGGACAATAGTGGAAGTGAGAGGAGGGACCAGGAGGCTCTGGTGGGCATCCAAGCCAGCAGTGTGGCAGTGTAGGCCACGATGGTTACAGTGGAGATACAGAGACTCGAGCAATGTCTTAGAGGTGGAATGGTCAGGCCACCCATGGGCCCAGACCTCCTCTTTGAAACTCCAACCTCATAAACCCCCTCCCTATTCAACCTTCCTACCTGGATTTTGAAAATGCATCTCAAACTTTGTGCCATCTTGGACTCTGGGTCTGCCA
This sequence comes from Antilocapra americana, assembly GCA_007570785.1. NCBI lineage: Eukaryota > Metazoa > Chordata > Mammalia > Artiodactyla > Antilocapridae > Antilocapra > Antilocapra americana. Next base: position 16,762,305 of record ML663009.1, read on the forward strand.
CTCACAAACCTGCTCTTCTCCAATTCCATTCTTCCAGGAGTCATCCAAATTTCTCTTTTGCCTACATCCAATCACAGATAAATCATGAAGATTCCATTCCAGTGGTCAGCACCATGACCACCCAGATCTAAGCCACCATCACCACTCACTTGAATTATTTCAGTGGCCTCCTAATTGGTCTCCCTGCTGTGCCTTTGCTCTCCTTAGCCAGCTTGCTCCTGTTAAAATGTAAGTCAGATGGTAATATTCTTTGCTGCCCAAGCTTTCTGGTAACTTTCCATCTCAGAATACAAATCCTTTGTCCCTCTCTGAGCCCATATCTTACCACTCTCACATTTGCTCATTCTGCTTCAGATATACCAACCTCCTTCATGTACTTTAAAGCTGGTAAACAGTCCTGTCCCAGGACCTTTGCACATGCTCTTCCATTTGACTCCAGATAGCTGCTTCTACCCTCCCTTCATTCTGGTCTCTGCTCAAATGGAATCAAGCTAGAGAGGTCTTCCCTGACCTCTCCACGTAATGAAATAATCTCCATCACCTTTTTCCCTGTCTTGCTTTATTTTCCTTCATAGAACTTAAAACCTCCTGACATTTCCTTGCTTATTTGTTTATTATCTGCCAACCAACCCTACGGTGTGAGTACCATGAGAGCAGAGCCTTGGTTTTGTTCATTGCTGTATCCCCAACACCTAGACCAGTATCTGGACACTGGTGGACACTCCATGAGCTGTGCTGAATGAATAAATGAAGACAGTGGTATTGAGTGAGAGGAGATGGGCACTTTCTAGAGGGGGACCTTCGGCACTACTACAAGTGGCAGAGAAGTAAAGAAGATAGGGCTCCAGAAGAGAAGACAAGGAATGACTTCTCAGAGCGCAGAGGGCCAGTTTGGACAGCTTCCAGAAGTTAGTGGGAAAGGAACAAGGATCATTCTTGCTTTCATCTTTGGGCTCCAGGAGGAGAGACCCAGTAGGGGTATCTGGTCCAAGAGATCTCTAGCCCAGGAGAGGAAGGTGTGGACTCAAGTTTCAGGAAAAGGCTGAGCCACCCTACAGGAGTGGAGAGGTAGCCCACCCCAGAGCTTGTGAGAGAGCCAGAGTTCCCCGAGTGGCTGCCTCCTCCTTCCATCACTAGTTTCTCCCGTGGTCCTGGCTGGGGAGAAATGTCCTGAGGCCTTCACAGGAGCCTAGCCCTAAGACTACCTTGGCCTCCGTAGGAGCTCAGTGCCCCAGCTGACAGTGGAGAAGGCTAGAGGAAGCGTACCTTCCAGCTGTCCAGCTGGTGCCAACGACAGAAGCAAGTCCTCTTGTTAGTGTATCCTTGTACCTCGGACTGAGGGCTTCCACATCTTTGCTGTCTTTAGATTCTCACCACCACAGCAATCACTCTCAGAGATCGCTAATAATATCCTCAGATTTACAAAGTGGGGAAACAGAGGTTCAGAAGGAGATGTGACTTCCACAAAATCACATAGGAAACTATGGGGTTCCAGTCATTGGTCTGCAAACTCTCAAAGACTCCACCCTGAAGTTCTCAGATGGTCTCGGCTGGCGTTCTAAGCCTTTGAGCAATGAACTTTCCCTGTGCAGCACTCCGCGCGGTGGAGGCGAGGCCGAGAGGAGACGGACTTTTTCCCCTAGCAGAAGAGACATCGCGGCCGAGACCCGCACTGGACATCACCCTTCAGAAACGCGCAGGTTGAATTGGGCAGAAGTTTGCCTCCTTCCCTCTAGACTGGGACAGGCTCTGAGTTTGGAGAGATTGGCACGAAGCTTTAGCAGCAATCATCAACTCCTGTATAGATGCGGCTGGGTTTCCAAGCGAGCAGAGAAAATGAGTCGGTGACTCTCAGAGTGATTCCCTTGGCAGGAGCTGGCCAAGTGGCAAGACCGCAACGTTCAGTCTCAGGTTCCCCAACTTGGACTGAGTCTTATCTGTAGTTGCTCATTTTTCTGCCTCTGACTGTTTCTGCTCTCTCAATGTCTCAGCCCCTTGGGTTTACCGCTCACCGTCTCACTAACTCAGCTTTGAGTGTATGACTCTGCCGTACTGCCGTGTGTCTCTTTCCAAATCTCTCCCGATCAGATTTTACCCCTATCCTGCTCCTGGGTCCCCACAAATCAGTGGATTGAGGGGACCCCAAAGTCAGCCCAGAGATAAGCGCGCGTTGCCAGCGTTTCCTGCGGAAACGCGAGGAGTCCAGTGCTGGAGAAATTTGGAGAGTGTGCCCGGGAGCCAAATGCAGTTGTGTTGGGCTGCCAGCCTCTGCCTTCCTCCCCGCCTGGGGAGGGGCCCGAGCGCTCGCGGGCGGGCGTCAAGGGGTAGGGGGCTGGCCAGTCTCGGGGCCCTGCTGCCACCCTGGGGATCCCAAGCTCCTCCCCGCTCTGTTCCTATTGGCCTCGGGCGCCCCCGCCCCTAGCCGCTAGCCTGGGCTCGGGGGCCCTTGGGCTACTAAGGGATAAATAGCCCTGGGAGCCTGATGTGAAGGTAGGGGTGGGGAGGCCCCAGGGCGCTGCCGCGGCTCTCCTCGTCGTCCGTCCCTCGGGAGGGACAGGACCGGGGAGGGTGGGGAACGGTTGGTTATACATTCAGACCCTCAGTGCTTTGCTATCTCACCGCCGGGGCTCCAGAACCGCAGCCAGTTTCTAGCCACCCCTGCCGCTGCCTCTGAGGCTGGGCAAAGATAGGACCGCGCCGCCCCCCGCCGGGATATGGAGCTGCTGTCGCCGCCGCTCCGCGACGTAGACTTGACGGGCCCCGACGGCTCTCTCTGCAACTTTGCAACAGCGGACGACTTCTATGATGACCCGTGTTTCGACTCCCCGGACCTGCGTTTCTTCGAGGACCTGGATCCGCGCCTCGTGCACGTGGGCGCGCTCCTGAAGCCCGAGGAACACTCGCACTTCCCTGCAGCCGCGCACCCGGCCCCGGGCGCGCGCGAGGACGAGCATGTACGCGCGCCCAGCGGGCACCACCAGGCGGGCCGCTGTCTACTGTGGGCCTGCAAGGCGTGCAAACGCAAGACGACTAACGCCGACCGCCGCAAGGCTGCTACTATGCGCGAGCGGCGCCGCCTGAGCAAAGTCAACGAGGCCTTCGAGACGCTCAAACGCTGCACGTCTAGCAACCCAAACCAGCGGCTGCCCAAGGTGGAGATCCTGCGCAACGCCATCCGCTATATCGAAGGCCTGCAGGCACTCCTTCGCGACCAGGACGCCGCGCCCCCCGGCGCTGCCGCTGCCTTTTACGCGCCTGGCCCGTTGCCCCCAGGCCGCAGCGGCGAACACTACAGCGGCGACTCGGACGCGTCCAGTCCACGCTCCAACTGTTCCGACGGCATGGTAAGGCCAGGACCCTGGGCTAGAGAAGTACAGGCAGCTCTTGGTATATCAGGAATGTGTTTACGAGAGGGCGAGGAGCTGGCACTCTGGTGGGAGGGTTGGGCGGGGAACCTTCTAGGGAGTGGACCCCTGGTGGGGTCCACTGCCACCCCCAGGCAGCTGTCACTGGGGTGGCCTGGGGCTTTGGGGATGCACGGGAAGAATACGATCCACCCGATTGGGGGCACTGTTAGAACACTGCTGTGCCTACGCGAAGATCTGTTTTTTCTCCTCTTATCCCAATTGCCGAAATGCAGATTTGTGTTCCTGGGTGACTGTCTGCCCTCTCTTTGGCCCGGCATGCTGCAGACAGCTCCTGCCCACCCTTGCTCCCCAACCCAGACAGAACCGGGCCCGGAACTCTCGTGGCTGAGATTTGGGGAGTTGGGGAGTCGGGGAGAGGGCGACTGCAGGGAGTGGAGCTCCTGCGCCGCGCAGTTCCCAGGCCTGACTCTGTCGCCCTTTCCTTTTGCAGATGGACTACAGCGGCCCCCCGAGTGGTGCCCGGCGGCGGAACTGCTACGACCGCACGTACTACAGCGAGGCGCCCAACGGTGCGTATTCGCGCCTACTTCCCACATGCCCTTTTGAGCTACCCTGGCTTCTCTTTATCTAGAACCTCCTTGACCCCATCCTGGGAAATAGTACCGGGAATGAAATACTAAGCATATGGTTCCCTCCTTTTTCGTCCTGAAATTTCGTGGGATCCTCACGAATTCTGGCTGGCTCTCAGTTTCCCCGTCTGCCCCAAAGCACGGAGCTCGGAGCTGGGAGAGTTGTGCACCCCTGCATACTAACCTACCCCTCCCCGCGCAGAACCCCGGCCCGGGAAGAGCGCTGCGGTGTCGAGCCTCGACTGCCTGTCCAGCATCGTGGAGCGCATCTCCACCGAGAGCCCCGCCGCGCCCGCGCTTCTGCTGGCCGACGCGCCGCCGGAGTCGTCTCCCGGCCCACAGGAGGCGGCCGCCGGGAGCGAGGTGGAGCGCGGCACCCCTGCCCCTTCCCCCGACACCGCCCCTCAGGGCCTCGCGGGCGCGAACCCCAACCCAATTTACCAGGTGCTTTGAGGGGTTGGGCGGCCGCATCAGGGGGCGCCGCTGCCCACGGGCCCGAGGGATGGTGCCCTTAGGGTCCCTCGCGCCCGAAAGATTGCGCTTAAGTGCCAACCCCCCTCCTCCCAACAGCGCTTTAAAAGCGACCCTCCCGAGGCAGGAGAGGCGGGGAAACCGTAGTGTTTCCGCCTCCAGCACCCCAGGGCTAGGACATGGTCCTTCCCCATTCCCCCCGCCCAGCGCTCTTCCCTGAGACCCGCTGTGGTGGCCGTTTGATGTTACTCCTTGGGCCAGAGCTGACCATTGAGGAGCCAGGCCCTTCCTTTTCCTCTTCCCCGCCCCCTCCCCCATGGGGGGGGTGGGACCCACGCAGACCTAAGCCCCGCCCCCAAGACCCCCGACCGCTAAAAGGGGCGTGCCCCGCCTTTCGGAAGCCCCCTGGGGACTTCAGCTTTTCCCGCCGCTGCCTTCCCAAGTGTAACAGGTATAATGGTAACCACTCCCACCCCCCACACCCCATCTCCGGTTCAGGACCACTTTTTGTAATACTTTTGTAATCTATTCCTGTAAATAAGAGTTGCTTTGCCAGAGCAGGAGCCCCTCGGGCTGTATTTATCTCTGAGGCATGGTGTGCGGTGCGACAGGGACTTTGTATGTTTATACGGCAGGCAGGCGAGCCGCGGGCGCTCGCTCAGGTGTTCGAAATAAAGACGCTAATTTATACCGCGGTGGCTCCGGCTTTCGCTAGGGTTGGGGACTGGATTTTGACAGCGAGGGAAATCCGCAAACTGGGCCAGCTGTACCGCAGCGACCCCTGTAGGCGGCAGACGGACTGCAAGGAGGAAGCTTGGGGCCTGTGGGAGGGAGGGGTGTGTATGTTTCCATTGCGTGAGGAGGTTCTTCGGACCATAACAGCACATTACAGCACACAGATCAGTAGTTCTCATGCCAGGATGGATATCTGAGCGATCTGAGTAGTTAATAAAAGGTCCATGAGATTCTGATGTATTTGCCCCCCACATACCTCCAGCCAGGTACTGGTAATTTTCAAAACCACTCAGTTGATTCTGAAGTGCATACGGTTGAGAATCACGCTCCTCCAGACACAGAGTGAAGCCAGGTATGGTGTCCAGAAGGATCCCTGGAAAATTATATCCCCCAGATGCCACTCGAAATCCTCATAGGTATGATAAATAAGGTGCTTACAGCCTTATGAAGAAAAGCTAAATGAGTGTGAAGGGGTACTTCCAGACTCTGGGTGATTGGTGTAATCACAAAGGGACAGCATGGGAGGCCAGGAAGGCACAGACACATCTACGGTAAGTACATCAGCACTTAGAGCATCTTGGCACTGTCGGATCTCATAAGAAGACACAAGTCTTGAGCCTACAAGGATAGGGCACCGTGCAAACCTGTGGTGTCACAGGTGGCATCAGTGCTTGTTTCAAGCTATAATATAAACACCCTGAGAGCTGAGAAGGGGCTACTGATTTAGTCAGGGTGCTGGGGAGGGCTTCCTGGAAGAGGTGCTGCTTGAACTGTGTCTTGAGAAACAAAAGAAGGCAACACACGCACAATGCCACAGACCTCCCCTCCCCACACACACAGGGGACATACAACATCCTCGGGGAACACACACACATGGAGGTACCTCTGGGAAGGCACCCTAGATGGATGGCTTGGCAAAAGTTCAGCCCAACCGCACCCCCTAATTCACATACACTTGTCACCAAGACCTCAGTACCTCCTATAATCCCACTTCTACAAATGTTTTTTTTCCCTGAAAATCTTACAGGCCTACTTTCAAGGGCTTTTCTCACCCAGGAGGGGCTGGTGTAGAGAGTGCCTGGGGAATGCAGGCAAGACATAATGGCAGAAAGAAGAGCTGAGGTTCTCCTCTCTGCTCTAGGAGAGCCTCAGCTCTCCCCAGTGCAAGGCCCCTGGGGAGCCATCCAGGGCTCTTCACTGCTACTAATGATTCTCCATTTTTCATCTGGCTGCCACCCCAGATGTGCCTTGGGGTTCTCTACACTCCCTTGAGACCCCTTGGGTTTCATTCATGAATTCATTCATTCAGAAGATGCCAGGTCCCAGGATGGGTGAAGACAGAGACTCGTGGACACAGTTCTGACCTTGGGATGCACCCAGACATTTTGGGAGGCTGGATCTTTTAGCAGCTGGTTACATGGCGATGAATTAAGTGCTAGAATGGGGACGTATGTGGAGAGGAATGAATAGGAACAGAAGGTATAGACAGCAAGCAGCCCCTAATAAGAAGCTTGAAGGAGTTAGCCAGGAAAGAGGAGCCAAAGAAGGATGCTCAAAGCTAAGGACAGAGCAAAGGCCAAAGACCCAGAGGTGACAGAAAGTAAACTATGCCGTCACACAAGGGGCCAGAGGTGAGATGGGGAAAAGGCAGAGGTGGGGCCACAATGGACCTCAATTTGGCTTTATCCTGAAGGCCATAGGGAGCCATAGAGGAATCTAACCAGGGGAAGGATACAAAGAAATCTATATTTTAGAAAGACCAGTCTGAGCTGGCAGAATGGATAGAAGGGAACGAGACTTGAGACTTGTCAGGAGGTCACCAGGGTTGCTCAGAGGAGACACGGTGTGGCCTGAACTGGGGTAGCGATTAGAGATGAGAGAGAAAGCACAGGAATAGAGACAGTGGTGCCAGATAAAGTGTAGGTGTTGACAGGACAACCGAGAACCTTGAGGGCAGAGTTCTTACCTTCATATAGCTTAAAGAGGCAAACAGCCACTAGACAGAGACTCAAGTGATGTTAGAAACGGTGAGTAATACCATAAGGAGAAATAAAGAGAGGATGCAATGAGAGATGATGATGGAGTATGAGAGAGTAATCAGGCAAAGGGAGGAGGAGACAGAGCTTCTGAACTAAGGAACCAGTAGCCTGGAGGGTTATAGGCTCCAGTATATACAAAGAAGGCTCCAGTAGCCTATAGGGTTACTATAGTCTATAGAGAGCTAGTGTGCAATTTGCAAAGGGGATCTCTTCTTTCCCAAGGACACTGTCCTGCACCAGGGTTCTTGGCTAGGGACAGAGAGCAGGCTGGACTTCAGCCCTCACTCACCTCGGTGGCCAGGTCCACTGAACTCTTCACAGAGCCTTGTGTCTGGAGGCCCTGAGGAAGGAGGGAAAAGGAGGAGCCAAGGATGGCTCTGGGCTCTGGTTTGCTTCAGGAAGGCAGGTGGTGCTGTTACAGGGATAGAGACCTCTGGAGAAGAAGAACCAGGCATGGGGACAGATTTAGTCAGGGACACTTCGATTACAAGTGACAGAAATCCAGTTCAAACAAGGTTCAACCCCACAGGGGATGTGTTGGAAGGACGAAGGGCCATTCACATAAAGGAGCAGGGCTGCAAGCACCACAGCACCCGTGGGCCTTGAGAGCTGGGACTGCAGCCCCTCTTTGACACACCTCCTTCTTGCCCTTTCTCTCTCCTGGTCCATATTGGTTTTCTGCAGCAATTCAGGGGGGTGACCTCACCATTCAAACTCCAGTTTGAAAATTCCCAGAAAAAAACTTCAACTGGATCAGCTTAAATCATGAGGTAGGATTTGAACCCAGGCAGAGAGGTTCCAGAGACTGCATGCTTAGCGGCCCAGCCCTAGAGCCTCTGCAGAGGAAGTAAAGAGAGAGGAAGAGAGTGTTTCAGGATGCAGTAGAGTAGCTAGAGAGCAGCCACCAGAGTGTCTCAGACGGTAAAGAATCTGCCTGCCAATGAAGAAGACCTGTGTTCGATCCCTAGACTGGGAAGATCCACTGGAGGAGGCCATGGCAATCCACTCCAGTATTCTTACCTGGAAAATCCCACACACAGAGGAGCCTGGCAGGCTACAGTCCTTGGGGTTGCAAAGTCAGACATGGATGATGGGGTTTGAGGTCCTCTCCTGACCTGTTCTTCATCTCAGTTCCCTGGGCAGGGCCAGAGGTAGGGTTCATCTAGCTGAACCCCATTTGCAGTGTAGATGAAACATCCCTGTTCTTGGGGCCATTTCCACCTTGGCTGGATCTAAGGAGACACTGGGCCATGCTCTCCATAGAGACTGTGTGTCTCTACACACATGTACTCACACAGCAGCACACAAATCCTCAGAACATACTGTCAAAGCTGGTGTACTTGGAAGCTAAGGATGTTTAACCTTTAGGTCCTGTCCCTGGCATGAAAAGCCCTAGAAATAGGTTCACATGGTTTAGTGATTTTTTTTTTTCCTTCACATATTTCAAAGTAAAATATTTTAGGAAACTTATTATGACCATTGTTTCTATTCTGACTTCCCCTCTCATGTTGGGTGGCATTTATGAGCATGTTGAGGTCCTCTCAAGAGGTATACATCTTGTTTGAGTTAGTGGAATGTATTTTAAATAAATGAAATATAAAACAGCAACAATAATGATGAACAATGAAATAAAATTACAATGATTCTGACATTGAGAAGACAATTGTACCCCCAACATATATTTAGATCATACCAAATGTAGCTGTTACCCTTGTAAGTTCAAGGCATTTTTCTTAATTTTGAACAGGCTGCATTCTTCATATTTAAAACCTGTCTTTCTTATCAAAGCCCATCTGAAAACTCTTTCAGAATTAATAAGCCCTTTTACATGTGAAACTACTTTATATTTTGTTAGTGTAATTTAATTCCTTAAAATTTGAAATATATCTATAATCTACTGAATAATGATTAAATACAAATTTTTGCTTTCAGGTTCTTTGTTAGTATGCTTAAAGGTATAATTTTATTCTATCTTCATTAGAGGAATAATGATAAATTGAAATTTTATTGTTAAAAATTATTTTTAAAAAGGATGCTACTCCTGTAGCATCAATTTCATTATCTCTAGCACAGAGAGAAAATGATTATTTTCCTGTGGAGATAGAGTGATACAGGAAGTGCTGTAAACATTATTCTCTAGAGTTATGCAGAGCCATGGCTCGCAATATATATATATATATGTGTGTGTTTTTTTAATATTTTTTATGTAGTATCCTAGGACAAATTATAAATGGAATTGTCTCTGACTAGCATTTACTTAATTATTAACTAGGTAAAATAGTACCAGTAGAAAAAATGTACTGGCAGATTTCCCTGGTGACTCAATGGTAAAGGACTCATCTGCCAATGCAGGAGATGCAAGTTCCATCCCTGGGTTGGGAGGATCCCCTGGAGAAGGAAATGGCAACCCACTCCAGCGTTCTTGCCTGGAAAATCCCATGGACAGAGGAAGCTGGCAGGCGATAGTCCACAGGGTTGCAAAAAGAGTTGAACACAACTTAGCAAGTAAACAACAACATAAAAGCAATTTATTAAAAGAGATAAATTTTGAACAGAATTATTGATAAGACTCTTGCATTGTTTGGTAATCTAATCAACAAAGAAGAGTAAATTATATGAACATATTGGAAAATGATTTAAGCTTTTTGCTGGTCTAACACAAAATAGTGACATCAACAAAGATAGAATAAAATTCATAATATGCCACTATAACAAGACCTTAGCATCAGCAAATTTTTAAATGAACATTACCAATTTAAAAGCATTTATGAACCACACAGGAAAACTCAAAATACCTTGAACTCCTATAGTCCACAGATGAGAGAAATTTGATGGAGCTTCTGCCAAATTTGACAATTTTAAAAGTGTATGTTTTAGATACACTTTCCAATAGATGCTTCCAATAGAGTGGTGAGCCTGAAAGAAACATTCCTAAATTATCAATGATATCAAAACAAGTTTTGATCAACTGTGTTGAGGGAAAGACTGAATTAGCTCTCAATATCTGTATAGAAAATGATATTATAGAACCACATGAAGAGGCAATTAAAGAATATATAGCCTGATGTGGGTGGAAAGGGATGGGCAAGACTGAAAAAGGCAAAAAAAAAAAAAAAAAAACCCACAAAAATCCAGAAGAGGAAGGCAGAAAGTATGAGGAAATGAGAGGGAAGAGAAGGACCAAAATGGTGATGGTGATGATGATGGAAACAAATAAACTGGTTCTAACTCAAGTTTTTTCTCTCCTATAAAACACTTAAATCCTCGGCACACAGCTCACCGGTATTAAGGGGGACAGTGTGAGGCTGTGTAGTATTTGTTTTTTATACCATACAGCATTACTTTTGTATAGTTAACTTTTTTTTTTCCAGATAACATTTAACTATGGGTATTAATTCATAAAGAACTTTCCCAGTAGAAGCGAGGAGCAGGTCCCAGCTGATGTCAATGGCCATGTGTTTTTCAGGATGTGGGCCTAGCTGTGCCCCTGACCAGCTCTGAGACTTTGGGAATGTGACTTCACCCTTTTGGACTTGGGCTCTCTCTCCATGTAATGAATTAGTGAATTTAAAAGGTATGTTCCAGTTCTGAAACTAACTTAAAGCATTTCAGAGAAAGAAAAAGATAACAAAATAAGTCCTCTACAGATAGGGAGCTGGCACCATGACAGATTCTTCTTAATATAAGCAAATTATTTATAGCCTCCTGGCTTACTGATCCTTCTTTTACTTTTCAAAATAAAAAAAAAATGGGATACAATTTGCATATCACAGAATTCACAATGGTGAAGTGCTGAATTCTATGGTTTGTACTATAGCCACAGCTTTGTGCAACCATCATCATGATCAAATTCCAAAACATTACTCCTCAAAGAAACCAATACCCCTTGGCAGTCACTCCCCACTCTCTCTCCTCGCCCTAGCCCTAGGCAACACTCAGTTATTTTCTGTCCCTATGAGTTTGCCTATTCTGGACATTTTATATGAATGGAACCCACACTAGGTGGTCTTTTGTGTATGGCTTCCTTCAGTTAGCATGTTTTCAAGGTTCATCCATAGTGTAGCAGCTTAAAAGTACTTCATTCCTTTATATAGCTGAATAATATTCTACTGTATGAATGCACCATATTTTGTTTATCCATCCATCAAGTGATAGATACTTGGCTTGTCTCCATTTTTTTAGCTCTTATGAATAATGCTGCTATAAACAGTCATGTACAACTTATTGTGTAAACATATGGTTTAAATTCTCTTGGGTGTATACTTAAAAGTGAAATTATTGGGTATATCATAACTCTATGTTTAAATTTTTGAGAAACTATCAAAGTCTTCCCCAAAGCAGATGCACTATTTTACATTCCCATCAGTAATGTATGAGTGTTCCAATTTCTCTGCTGCCTCAACAAACACTGTTATGGTCTTTTTATTCTAGTCATCCTAATGGGTGTGAACTGTATCTCATTGTGGTTTGATTTGCATTTCCTTAATTGATTAACAATGTTAGCATTTTTTATGTTCTTCTTGGCTATTTGTATATCTTCTTTGGAGAAATGTCTATTCAAATCTTATGTCCATTTTAAAATGAGGTCATTTATCTTTTTATTATTGAGTTATGAGGGTTCTTTATATATTCTAGATACTAGACCCTTATCAGATATATAGTCTGAAAATATTTTTTCTCGTTTTATGGATTGTCTTTTCATTTTGATATTGTTCTTTGAAGCTCAAAAGTCTTTTTGGTTTTGGAGTCCAATTTATCTATATTTTCCTTTTGCTGCTTATATTTGAGGCATCATATCTAAGACTATGACCTAGTCCAAGGAAGAATTTTATAGTTTTAGCTCTCACATTTTAGGTATTTGTTTAGTTTTAGTTGATTTTTCTAGATGATCTGAAGAAGGGATCCAACTTCGTTCTTTTGCATGTGGGTAGCCGATTGTTCCAGTGCTATTCATTGAAAAGACTCTTCTTTCTTCCATTGAATTGTCTTGGCACCATTGGCAAAAATTAAATGACTATAAAATGTATGGGCTTATTTCTGGACTCTCAATTCTATTCCATTGATCTGTGTATCTACTCTTATGCCAATACCACACAGTCTGATTACTGTAGCTTCATAGTAAGTTTTGAAATGAGGAAGTATGAGTCCTCCAACTTTGTTCTTCTTCAGGATTATTTTGGCTACTTTGGGTCCCATGCATTTTATGAATGTGTCTGAATAACCCAGTCCTGGTGGTATTTTCAGTAGCCACAAACCTTGCCCGATACACTATGGGAGGCTAAAAAGTGGCGTATAAATTTAAAGCAGATTCATGTTGACACACAGAAAAAAATAGTTTTAAGGGAGGATGATTTTTTTTTTCATTTTCAGCCATATTTGATGAAGCTTTAATACAACAAATGTGGTTTTGTTAACTGAATATCATTTGGTAATTGCAAAAAAGTTGCAACTGTTTTCATTGGCATTATGAATGCTTCCAAGCAAATACAGCATATTTAAAAGTATTATGTAGGTGTGTTAGAAAGTTAATAGCAACATTAAGCTATTATTTTTCTGGATTTTTTAAAAACGTTTTCAGTGTTTGTTGGCTTTCTAAATTTTACATTTGATCCTGATTTCTTCTCTAAGTCTCAATAAATCTCCACTTTTGTACACAACTTTCTGTTTTTTGTTTTTTTAATGTGACCCCACCCCCACTCCCCACCCTCACCTCCAACCCTCACCAAATGTCCAAATTTCAGGCCTCCCTGGTAGCTCAGCTTGTAAAGAATCCACCTGCAATGCAGGAGACCCTGGTTCAATTTCTGGGTTGGGAAGATCCGCTGGAGAAGGGGAAGGCTATTCACTCTAGTACTCTGGCCCAGAGTATTCCGGCCCGGAGTATTCCATGGATGGAGGAGCCTGGTGGGCTACAGTCCACGGGATCGCAAAGAGTTGGACACAACTGAGTGACTTTCACATTCACGTTCACTTTCAGGCCTCACAGAACCTGGACCCAGCCCTGCACACTGCCAACCAAGCTTACCTGCAGGCTGGCTCAGACATGAGGGCCCAGGAGAACCCACAAGGTTCCTATAAGGAGTCGCAGAGGGGGAAAGACTCTTGGTACAGCCATGCATCTCCAGCTACTTCTGGGGGAACTCAGTGGCCGCTGACTGGTCCTGTGTGCACACTCTTGCTGTAGTGCCCGCATCCACCCATTTTTCCTACACATGTGCACACCTGACCATCCTATGCATCCTTCACCACAGCCATCATCATTTCCCACTCCTCGCCTCCCTCCTACATTCAAGAACAAGAGGCCAGGTATTGAGGCCCCTCTTCCCCAAAGTCAAGCCCAGGGAGGGCTGACACTCTACCCCTGAGGCCATACTGCCACTGAGCGACGGGCTTGGCTGTGAATGGCAGGAGCCCAGGAAAGAGACACAGGATAAGGCTGCACACAGAGGGTTTGGAGGAGAAGGGCAGTCTGAGGGAAGGGGGATGAAGAGGGGAGAGGAAGTTAATGAGAGAGGCTAGCTCACTGAATCCTCACAAAATACTCCCTTTAAGCAGCTGAGGAAACAGTGTGGAGAGAGAATGTGGCTAGTTTACACAACTAGTAAGTAGCAAAATGAGCTTTGTAACCAAATAACTCTCCATCACTGGTTCTTGCAACCAGAGGAAATTTTACGCCCCTCCAAGGAATTCTGACGGTATCCACAGACCTTTCTGATTTGTCCTGAATGGGGAAGGGGTTCTGCTGACATCTGGGCTTCCCTGGTGGCTCTGTGGTAAAGAATCCGCCTGCAATGCAGGAGGCCTGGGTTCAATCCCTGGGTTGGGAAGATCCCCTGGAGAAGGGAAAGGCTACCTACTCCAGTATTCTGACCTGGAGAATCCCATGGACTGTATAGTCCATGGGGTCGCAAAGAGTAGGACACGACTGAGCGACTTTCACTTTCTACTGACATCTAGTGGGTAGAGGCCAGGAATGCTACTAAACCTCCTAGGAGAGCCCCACAACAGAGGATAATCTGGTCCAAAATGTCAGTAGTGCAGAGATTGACAAACCCTGCTGTAGCACTTCCCTGGAAGATTCTTTACCTTGGCCCTTTTCTAGACTTTCGCACTAAGAGATCTGAGATCCACTCGCCCAGGGATCACAGGAAAAAAAACAACTGTACACCTCACCCCATTCCCAGCTTAGGCATCAGGTTCAGTGCTCAAGCTACAGATCTGACAGCCACCGTCACCAGTTTCCAACTATGGCATATCTAGTTTCACCCTCCCCTGTCCATTGGAGGGAGGAGTTCTGATCTGCAGAAGAGATAGGCCTGTGTGCTTCGCTGCTTATTATCTCCCCAAAGCCTGCTCTGTGCCCTGGTTAGGTTAGTTTTCAGATTTGGCCACAAGATGGCACCGCAACCCACCAGGAATGTGAAGGCTCTTGGCCTGGGAGAGGGCATATGGGATGGGCCAACCTATATCAAGGCGTGCGGGGCACTTGGGCCAGTTCCAAAGCCTAGCAGAACCAGATCTAATGCCTGCAAGTACCAGGTGTGAGAACACAGGCCAAGTTTGGCTTCAGGACTCCCTTCACTTCTTTCTAGCCCATATCCTGTATTAGCTCATTCTTCATCATTCCCATCAACCCCCTCCTCCAGCCTCAACAAGAGAAATGACAGAGCTGAGGTGTTATGATATAGGGCTTATTATTATTCATCAATAAAGAAACTGACCCAGAGAAGTTGAGTAATTTGCCCAGGGTCATAGCTAGTCAATGGTGGAGCTAGGATTTGAACACAGGTAATTTGGCTCCAAAGTTTATGCTCTTGACCACTGAGTAACATCACCCCACTGTTAGTTCACTGTACCCTGAGCCCCACCTGTATACGAAAGCAGCCACTGATACCAAAGACACTCTGCCTAGCACCATTGCTTTCCTCTGCAAGGGAGGGAGCAGATGTCTAAGAATAAGAGGGACTGCTCGAAAGTGGTGAGGTTCTCATCTGGGCTGAGGGTCTGTGGTTAGTCTTGTGGGTAAGAGGCTAAGGCTCTGTTCAGTGTTTCCTCCTCCCAACCTCCATTTCTCTGGGGTTATTCCCCCACCCTTTTTTTCCCTATGATGCCCTCTTGGTTTTTCTGGGCTTTCTGCAAATGCCAGCCTTCTCACAGTGTGAAGAGGAGGTGAGAGAAGGAACTTTTATGTCCCTGCTTAGGATAGAGAAGGGGGGCATCCTTTGGGGCCTGAGAGTGTCATCAAGGATGAAGGTGGGACAGCATGGGGCACCTCATGGGCAGCTATCCTCTCCCACCTGGGAGGCTCCTCTCTCTCAGCAGGCTCTGCTGACTTTGTAGGGGATTGTAGGCACAATGGGTACACTTTCACACTCCCCCTCCCTCCAGCCCTGTCCTGCCTTTTTTTCTAGCCCTACAGGGCCAGGCCTGACCAGGGCTTCTTCCAGCTTCCCTCTTCCAAGTATCCTTTGCCTCCCTCTGCCTCTCCCTCTGCTTCTCCCCACCCCCTGGGGCATGCTTCAGTTCCCCATTATGGTTCACCATGGGGTAGAAGCCTGAGTGGGGTCTTCACTGACTCCTCAAGAACTGGGTAAGTTTCCCCTTGACTCAGCCCTGGTTTAGGGCTCCAGATTCCTATGGCCTCTCACACAAGGATTCTAGGATCCCAGGCCCTCTCCTGGCCTTTCTCAAATCACCCAGTCCTTAATGAGGAGCCACTGTGGCTCTGAGCACTGTGGGGAGAAGCAAGCAAGAAGGAGAGTGTTTTTCTGAGGAAATGAAGCTACATTGAAGATTAAGGAGACATACTCTGATTCATGTGGTCCTGCAGAACAGGGAAGAGATGGAGCCCTGTGCCCTCTGGTTGGCAAAATCACAAAAAGCTTCCACAGGGAGAAGAACTGGATATCTGGCTGGAAGGAAGGGAAGGTTTGGAAAGGCCTCTGTCTTGTGTCTCCCCATCTTGATTTCTCCCAGCTCTGTGTGTGTGTGAGAGAGAAAGAGAAAGAGACCTTCTCTCTGTATCCATCTTTTTCTGTTCCTTCTGGGGACTCTGTTTTTCCATTTTATCACCTCCTTGGATTGAGGCAGAACTTTCTGAGAGAACTATGTCCTGGGAATCTGAATTTGGGCCAACCTGGGCTGCATCAGTTCCGGCCTCTTCTTGGGTAGGGGGTGGGATTCACACTCTGGGTGACAGGAGGACACCGAAAAACACTCTCACCTTTGTATTACTCTGAAGTCATTGTATTGAAGGGGAAACATCTCTCCTTTAGAAGAAGAATACAGATCAATCTCTGGAGGGAGGAAGTGCCATCCTGGCCCGGGACTCCAACTCTCTCTGTGCTTCTGCCCATCTCTGCCCTTGTCTCTGCCATAACTCTGCCTCTCTCTGTTTCTCAGTTGTACTTCCATGACCCTTCATCTCTTGCTCTGCCCCTTGCCCCTCTCCAACCCTCTCCATTCCTCCAGACCTTTGCCCCACAGACAGCTTTCACTGGAGCTGGGCTGGGATTCCCCTGGCAAGTGAGGACAGAGATGCCTGCAGCACAGTTTCGTCCCCAGACCCACAACCAGGTCTGTGGGTCAGTGTCAAGGGACAGCTGTCTATATAGTGAGCAAGTGCTGACAGGTAAATAAGAGCCTCGTGTCTTCTTAATTAAATCGCCCTTTGCCCAGGCAGCCTTGTGTTCGATTGGGCTGGGCTGGATCAATAAGTCTCTTTCCCAGCACAGTCACCCCTGGAGCTGGGCCGGACCTCCCCAGCCCTGTCCTGGCCCATCTGCCCACTTCTCTGACTGCCTGGAGCCTCTGGAGGGGCTTGTGCCTCTCTGCCTGGGACCAAGCCTGGAACAAGTAAGGAGTGAAAAGGTGATGGCTTCATTGAGTAAACTGAGGGACTGCCAGCAAACATGGGCTGAGAAGGCTTGGGGGCCCAAATTGCAGCTCCCACCCCAGCATCGACGGTGAAGCCCAGAATCACTGCAGAGGGCTACTCCTATATAGCCCCCAGATATCGCATTAGTGTCCCCTCCAGTGCAGCTGAAACCCTGTGAGAAAGGCGGCATGTCAATGTTCAGGACCACTAGAAGAAATTGCTTCTCCTCATCTCTAAGGACAGAATCCCCACTAAGGATCCTGGGCTAGTGTGGGAGGATCACTGAGCTGGGATCAATATGCACAGCATGAGGCACTCATGAGAGACTAGGGTCAGCCTGGAGTTAAGAAGGGCCCAGGGTCAGAAAAGGGTCGAAAGGGGTTAATAGGGGTCCAGGATTATCAGGTTGTTAGTAGACGGCTTAGAGGCCAACACAACCTGATGACAGTGTGTGTAGTGTCTAGGGGAGTGCGGAGAGAGTTCTTTTGGAATCCATGCAATAGTACCTATGAAAGCCACATGGGGACTCCAGGTTCCCTGGAAAGGTCGATAGTAAAGAACTGCTTGGAGCGATCCGGATCGAGGTGTCTCTGATAGCGGTCAAGGATGTCTCATTTCACTAGGGAATCAGACAGTCCCTAGTTGGGAAAGACAGGGGCGGGTACCAAACCGTCTTCTCACCTCAATCTGACCCAGGGGCGCGGGGTCGAGACGTCTCCCAGAGCCCCCATCCACTGAGTGGCGCTCCCCAGGGCAGAGCGTTGGCGATTTCCCACCGCCCGCCTTCCCGGGCGCCCCGGCTGGCGCCCCCAGCGCCGGGGTTGAAGGAGGCCGGGCTCTGAGCGGGGCTGGGAGAGGGGCCCGGAATCAGGGTTTTTTAGGACCCAGCGCGGCGCCTCCCTCCGGGGGCGAGTGCGGCTGCGCGCGCCGTGTGCCCGTGTCCGGAGAGCGGCGGGCTGGACGCGGACCGCGCGAGCGAGCAAGCGAGCCAGCTAAGCCCAGCAGCAGCCCCGGCAGCAGCAGCGTCGCGGGCGGCGGCGACAGCCGCTCCGCGCCTCGTCTCCCTGGCCTCACCAGCCTTGCCTCGCCGCGCCCAGACCCGCCACCCTCGCCTCCCCGGCCCGACCACCGCAGCCCCCTCGCCTCGGTCGACAGCGCCAACCGCCTGCCCGAAGCAGGGCGCAGAGCGCAGGGCGCAGAGGCACCGGAGTCAGTGCCGGCCGGCCCCGCAGACGGAGCCCAGTCGGGAGAACCTAGTCCGGCCCCGCGCAGCTCCCCAGCAGTCCGGGAGCTGTCCCTTCAGCACCGCCGCCGGAGCCGGAGCCTGAGTCGGAGCGCAATCCAGCGGAGAGCCCCAGATCCAGCCGGAGCGCACGGAGCGCAGTGCTCCGCGGCAGCAGCACCGAACAGCACCCCTGGCACCCCTGCCCAGGGGGCCCGCCATCTCCTCCGAGAGGCGGGGAGAAGGAGCGAGGAGGGCGGGCGAGCGAACAGGCGCGCCTGCCGCCGGGGGGAGCAGGCAGCCAGGCAAGGAGAGGGAGGGGGCCGGAGTCCGCCCTGCGCCCTGAGCTGCAGCCGGGCCACGCAGGGAGGAAGGCAGCGGGCATCCATCTCCCCCGCGCAGAGAGCGCGCTGCGACGACCCCCTCACAGCACAGCGCGAGTTTCCCGGCTCCCTCTCCTCCTCTCCCCTCCCCCTTCCAGGAGCTGATCTATGTCCGGCCCTGGAAGCAGCTGACCTTCCCCCCATAGCTTTGTGTTGATTTCTCTAGCTTCCCGCTGAGATGGGGACGGGAGCCCGGCCCCCCCCCCCCCCTTTTCCTCCCCCCCGGTCTCGCCGCTGAGCGCCGCCTCACCGCCCCGCTCCCCGACCCCTTTCCCTCTCTCCCTCCCTCCCTTCTTTCCTCCTCTGCCTCCTCCGCAGCCGGACTAGCTCCCTCCCACATCTGGCGCCCGGAGACCCTGGGGATCCCGCGCACACTCCCTAGGACCAGCACCCGACAGCAAGCGCCCTGAAGGGCTTGGGTTGCTCTCGGAGTAGCCGGAGCCGCGGTCCTCTGTCCCCCCGACGGCTGTGGGGAGGGGGGAGGAGGCCGCGCGCCCCCCTCCCCGGCGCCAACTCCCCCTGGCGGCCGCTCCCATGGGTGTCGCTGGGCCGCGCCATGCCTAAGGAGGCGCCGCGATGGGCCAAGGGGACGAAAGCGAGCGCATCGTGATCAACGTGGGCGGCACGCGCCACCAGACGTACCGCTCGACGCTGCGCACGCTGCCCGGCACGCGGCTCGCCTGGCTGGCGGAGCCCGACGCCCACAGCCACTTCGACTATGACCCGCGCGCAGACGAGTTCTTTTTCGACCGCCACCCCGGCGTCTTCGCGCACATCCTGAACTACTACCGCACGGGCAAGCTGCACTGCCCAGCCGACGTGTGCGGGCCGCTCTACGAGGAGGAGCTGGCCTTCTGGGGCATCGACGAGACCGACGTGGAGCCCTGCTGCTGGATGACCTACCGCCAGCACCGCGACGCCGAGGAGGCGCTGGACAGCTTTGGCGGCGCGCCCCTGGACAACAGCGCGGACGACGCTGACGCCGACGGCCCCGGCGACTCAGGCGACGGCGAGGACGAGCTGGAGATGACCAAGCGCCTGGCACTCAGCGACTCCCCAGACGGACGGCCTGGCGGCTTCTGGCGCCGCTGGCAGCCGCGCATCTGGGCCCTCTTCGAGGACCCCTATTCATCCCGCTACGCGAGGGTAAGTGACAACTTACCCATGAGAAGAGTGGGGCGGGGAAGGCAGCTTCCTCTGCCTCCCGCAGGCAGGGTTGGATCTGGTGCCGGGGGAGTCAAAGCGGAAAGGAGGATGTCTGTGCGTGTGTGTTAGCGACAGAGTGGCTCTCCTCATGGGTGGCTAGCTTTGTACATATGTAAGGTCTGTGTATTTCTGAATTTAGTATGTATAAGTGAGTATGAATGGGTGTGTTTGTGTGCATGAGTTGAGAGTGTGCGCATATTTATGTAAGTGTGGTGGTGTATATTTGGGTGGGTAAGGTATGTGGTGAGAATGAGTGAGCATGTGTGTATGTTTGAGTGTGCAGGCGTGCCTGTGCATGCACATTGCCATCTCTGCAGGTGTACAGGGTGAAGCTCTGAACTGTCCTTTAGATTTTGGTGTGGGGAGGGAAGCTGGAGTCCTTCCTCTCTCCTAGGTAAGGGGCATGTGGGACCAGCCAGGGCCCACAGAAGAGGGCTTGAGACCTGGTCTGCTGCCTGAGATGCACCACCCCACCCTTGGGAGCAGCCTCAGACCATGCTAGGGAGATGGTCAAGGGGAAATCTTTATGGCTAATTAATTGATACATAGATGGGGAGGAGGGTGTGATCCCTCTGAGACCTGCTCCTGGAAACAGAGCCTGCCCTTCTTCCTTGTCAAAAGGAGAGAAGGCTGGAGGGGGCCTCTGGGCTTCTGCCTGTGCTTCCTCTAGGACCTGTCTGGACAGAGAGGGGGTCTACAGGGGTGTGAGAGGGAGGTGTGTCTTCATCAGCCACTCCCCTTTAATGACTGCAGCTTGTTGCCAGGGAGAAAGAGCACCCTGCTGCTCACCCTGGCCCATCATATGGCTCCTCTGATCAGTTCCCTCAGATGTAAAGTGAGAGAGGGATCTGGTGAATTCTAAGGGTTTTTGCTGCTTAACTAAGCCCAAAAGGGAAACAGAGGTAGCAGCCACCTACCCTGGAAGAAACCCCTCTTGCCTTTGAGAGGCTCTGCCCTCAGAGATCTGAACAGAGGGGAAGGGTCAGAGTTGGGAATTTAAAGCGGAGTCCCTCCCCCATGTGTGATCCACCCCCTAATCTCCTCCCAGGCAAGACATTACCTTCAATGCCCTATCTCCTTTACTGCTCCACAACCCTTCCCTCTTGCCATCGGGAGCCCAAGGAGGGAGGTTTGGGCAGGGGAGGAAGCAGAAGTGCCTGCCTAGCTGTCTTCAGTGGGGAGAAGGGACCAGGGTCCACGGCAGGAAAAAGCTGTGTTTAGGCACAGGCCTGATGGATAAAACACTCAGTGTTACTGAGATAAAACACTCAGTGATTTAGCATCTGAGAGAAAGGGCAACAGGTCTTATATATTAAATCCTAGATCAGGTATGTATGTGTTTGAGGTGGGAGGAGGTGTGTGGAGGTGCAGTAATAGAGAGAGTGTTAAACCTTCCGTTTTGAAAAGCCTGCCCAAGGTCACCCAGGGAGTTGGAGGCAATGGTGTACTGGGACCCAAGTCCTCTGGGACCCCGTCCTCCACTCAGCTGGCCACCAGTTCCCGGCCATCTCTGGAAGAGACTGGGATCCTTAGAGGTCTCCCCCCTTCCCCTCTCCTGACAGAGGCCACCATAGCCAGGGATTATGTAACTGGAGGCTGTAGCTTAGCTGTGAGGAGGGGTAGGAGGAAGGGGACTGGGAGGTTGAACTGGTGCATATGGGGTCAGGGGGAAGGGGGAGCAGAGGCCTAGGTTAGAGCAGCTGCCCATTAGCCTGCATTTGACCTTTGGAAGCATCTTACTACCACCACCACTCCCTTGGCCCCAGAAGCAAAGAGTAGGCCCAACTTCCATATGGTCCTCTCCACCTCCTGGTGCTGGGTCCCCAAGACCCAAGAGGCTGGGTCCCCCCGACTCCATTCCTGGGGTCAGCTTTAGGGCTCTGACCCTAGCCCCTGAGTTTCAGGATAGGCAGGGGTCATGTGGGACATATTCTAGTCCCCTGCCCTGTCCATTTCCTCCCTCTGCCCATTCTCCCATGTAGATACATGAGTTGGCTAAAGGGAGTCATGTTGGTGTAAAGAATCCTACAGAAAAGTCCTGGTACTCTCCAGCATCCACTGAAGAGCAGACTCTGAGGGAAAAGCTGAGCAGTGGTTGGGGATGGGGGGAGAAGGCGGTGGGGAGGTGTTCAGAAGGTGCCCCCCCTCAGCCTATCTGTGCGACTTTCTTTCCCCAGTAGCCACATAGAGTTGTCTCAGCTCCCTTGGGTGACAGCTGAGGACACTGGGGCCTGCCCAAGGGCACACAGGAAGTGAGGGCAGAGCCTGGATTAGAACCCAGGCTTCCCACTGCACGCCCGGCTGGCCTAGCTGCATTGCGCTACCTCTCTGCAGCTCATCTGCGCAGAGCCCAGCCGGCTACCCGCCTGCTCTCCCTCCTCCATCTCAGCTCCACCACCACCGTCACCTTTGTTTACCCCTCCCCCTCGCGGGCCCCAGGCCGCCTCAGATTTCTGGGCCTGGATTTAAATGTTTATTCGGGATTCCAGACCAGAATCCTGTGCGTGACATTGTAGATGTGTGTGAAAGACAAGCTGTATGTGTGAGAATCTGTGTAAGAGAGATTCTGTGTGGGTGTGAGAGGTTCTTCATATATGTGTGTATGTGAGAAAGGCCACATGAGAATAAAAGCATGTGTGAGTGAGACTCTGGGGGTGGGTGGGTGTGTGTGCTGAGATTGACTACGTGAGAGAGATTCTGCGTGTTTCTCTATCAGAGTAGTCCCGTGTGAATGTGAAAAAGGCAGGTTCTGTGGGTTTTGAGAGATGGACTTTGTGTGTGAGAATGAGACTGTGTGGGAGAGAGCGTGTGTATAAGAGAGGGGACTGTATGTGTCAGAGAGATGCTCTGTACATGTGAGAGAGAGAAGATTCTTGGGGAGGGTGTGAGAGACTTGAGGTGAGTGTATTTCTGTGTGTTGCGGGTGGGACACTGGAACCTCTGCACGTAAGGTTGTGTGCACGAGACCATCTGTGTGAGAGGCTGTGTGGGGTGGGAGCTTGTGTGTGACAGAGACCCTCCCGGTGTGTATGTGAGGTGTGTGTGAGGCAGGAGCTGTGTGCGAGAACCTGGTGTCAGTGTGGCCATGTGGACTTGTACTTGAGAGAGGCTTTGGGTTACCTGTGTGTGTGTGTGCCTTGAGGGAGGTGAAACTTAGACCTGCTTCCTGCCTGCTGCCTTCATCTCCCGGAACTTCTGAGCCGCTTTAGTGAGTGGTTTTGCCTCCTATTTCCCATCCTCAGTGGAAACACTGCTCTGGCCCAGGCCAGTTGGTTGTTGGTGCACAGTGAGGCCACCCCACTGCAGGCCTTAGTGGTGGCCCTGGGAGATAGGGGCTGACTGACGAGGTGGGAGGCTCCATCTGAGCTCTTCGGAGGGGACAGTGCTACCCAGAGCTGCTGGCTTGCTGGCCCCTCTCTCCTACTGGTCCCTGGGTTCCCAGGCTGAGGGAGTGAGGGGTAGGGGGGTGAGCTGGGGAAGGATGAGCCCAACTTGTCTTCTGGGGTGAGGGGTCATGCCTCAGACACACACAAGCAAAAGATGACGATGACACTTTGTGGTAAGGGCCGGGAAGGGGCTTGCTGGGACTGTGAGAGTTAAGAACTACCCCAGAGGAGGTAACTTGGGGATGGACTTTGAAGGGCAAGTAGGAATTAGCCGGGAGGATGGCAGGGGATGGCAGTGCTAGCATGCAAAACTGTGGCGGTGTGGGAGCAGCCTGGGGCAGCCCAGCCTTGAAAACTGCCCTCTTCTCTTCCCTGGCGGCCAGCACAGGTCTGAGGCTCTTGGCTTTTATCTTCGACGTTCACGTTGTCATCAGGAACATTGTTTGGTGTCAGCTCACACATCGCCAATGGCATGCCCTGTGCTGCAGGCCAGAGGGTGTCATGTGTGTGTGTGTGTGGACATCTGTCCCCCAAAGTCACCTGACTTTCCAGTGACAAAGAAGTGCCAGTGACCCCTAGCTTCGGAAGCCCCGCCTCCATCCACCCCGCTGCCCAGCTCTCCTCTGATGCCAGGTCTCTGTCTTTCTTTCTTGTCCCCACCTGTTTGGGACCTGATGTAGTCCTCCTCTCCCCCAACTCCCTGGGGAGGATCCTTACCTGGCAGCTGGGGTGAATTGCCCAGCCAGAGATTTCAGTCCTCCCTTGGGCCCCAGCTGACACTGGGCTCTTGGCTTGGCATGTGGAGGGGCTGGGGACAGGGGTGCTAAGGGGCTTCCTGGGCAGCTTGCCCCCACCTCAGAGAGTACTGCCCCAGGTCAGGGCCCCACTTTTGAGTCATGGGAACATGTGAAGAAGACCCACGAGCAGGGTAGAAGGGCTTGGTGCATTCCCCCCAACCCGGCCACCCTAAGCACTCCTCACCATAGTGTGTCCCCCATTCAGTGTTCTTCACCTCACGATGCTTTGACAGGTGTCTGCATGTCTTTGAATGGTAGACAGCTTCCCCTGCTCCAGCTCCCCAACCAGTCATGAAAGTCACAAACCAAGCATCTTCTAGTCAGTTTTGCAGCCTCTTCACCTCTAAAATGGGCATAATGATAGAACCTGTCCCAGAGGGTTGATGGAAAGATTAACTGAGTTATCTACATGTTGGTGGAAAGCCCCAAGTCACAGGGCCTGGCATGCAGTCAGTGCTCAGTAAATGGTGGCTTCTGTTACTAAACTCCTGATGGTTGGATTAGCATTTTACTCCGTGACTCTCTCTAGACTCCTCACTTTGCCCTCTGTCTCCATGCCCACTCTCTTGGTTTCCAGCCACCTTTGCGTCCCTCAGGCCCACCCTCCTGCAGCTTCCTGACTCCTGTCCTGCCTCCAGCCCATGGCCTTTCCACGTCACCCTCCACTTGTAAGCCACAGAGATCTCTTCAACTCACAGATCTGTCAGCTCTGCTTTAAGTCCTTCGGTGCTTCCCTAGCACATTCTGTGGCCCCTCAGGCCCTTCCTGTCTCTCTAGGCTCCTCTGGCCTGGCTCTCTCCATTACATCAGATGAGCTTCAGTCATCCTGGCTGCAATTCAGCTTCTTGCACATGCCAGGTCCCCCTGCCTTACAGCCTTTGCATATGCTGTTCCCTCTGGAGCACTCTTTCCTCTTGAGTTGCCCCTTTTTATCCTAGACATCCCTCCTCAAACCTCAGTTCCCTGGCAGTGTTTTTCTGGACCCCACAGGCTGGGTCTAGGACCAGAGTCCTTCCCTTCAGAGTAGCAATCTAGTGTGTAATAAAATGCTCATTAACAGTCTTGCTAGATTCCAATCTGTCTCCCTCTGCAGAATCTAAGCTTCTTACACACTCAGTTTAAGAGGAGCTGTTATTAAAACAGATGAGGAAGTCGAGGCCCAGAGAGACGTGCTTTTTCCAAGGTCACATGTGAACAAGTTAAGGGACTGATTTAGAAACTCAGGTCTCCAACTCCTGTTCCATGGCTGAAAGCCCCGTCTACCTTACAACACCTCAGCGAGTGTCAGGGATCTGGCACTCTGGGGGCATGAGTCTGTGCTCCCTGACTCTGGGCAGTCTAGAATGTGCCAGAGCTTTACAGGAGACTGGCCTGAACCTCCAAGAGAGGGAAGTATGTTGTCTTAGAGGCGGGAGAAGAGGGCTGGTGGGGGCTCTTTCCAGGGCCCACTGCCTGGACCAGCGATCTCGGGGCCTCCCAAGACAGCTGAATATAGTGCTTTGACTATTCTGAGCAGTCCCATGACCAGGATGTTCACTCTGGACCAAAAGGTCAGGGCCTCAAGCTGCTGTCTCCCACGGGCCCTGGGCCAGCCTGGCCACACCCTGAGAGTAGGCTCCTGGGAAAGGGGAACCTAAGAGGCTCCTGGGACAGTTAGATGCCCAGTCCTAGTGCCAAGGAGTCACCTGGGGGGAGGGACCACCTTTCACATGCACAGGACTGTTGGGTGCTCCCAGGCCACCTCTAGCCACTGCCCTCATCCGGCAGAGGAAAATCAGGCTCAAAGCACGGAAGACACTTGCCTAAGACCACACAGCCCATCAGCGAGGCTCAAACTGCACCCCACGCCTCTTGGCCTAGGGCCTGGCCATTTGTATTTCTTTGCTCTCTCAGTTTTAAGAGAATATTAAATTTCACCTGGGCAGCAGTTAGCTGCCCTCCTTCCTCCCTTCCCCACTCCCCTCCTAGGGTCCAGGACAGCTGGTAGAGACCTCTCTAAGCCAGTCAACCCAGACTTGGCCCAGATCCTGTATTCATCCCCCAGGCAGGATTTTCCAGAAGCCCCTTTTTTGAGTCACCATACTAATGGCTACTGTTTACTACCCACGTGGTGTTAGTGATAAAGAATTCTTCCTGCCAATGCAGGAAATTTCAGAGACTTGAGTTCAATCCCTGGGTCGAGAAGGTCTCCTGGAGCAGGAAATGGCAACCCACTCCTGTATTCTTGCCTGGAGAATGCCGCACACAGAGGAGCCTGGCAGGCTACAGTCC
The DNA here is from genome assembly GCA_007570785.1 of Antilocapra americana. Classification (NCBI taxonomy): domain Eukaryota; kingdom Metazoa; phylum Chordata; class Mammalia; order Artiodactyla; family Antilocapridae; genus Antilocapra; species Antilocapra americana. Next base: position 16,788,689 of record ML663009.1, read on the forward strand.
ATAGGGTCACACAGAGTCAGACACAACTGAAGCGACTTAGCACACACGCCCGCACGCTATTTACTAAAGCACTTACTATGTATCAGAGCCTTAAGGATTTGATTTATGTATTCTCATTCAATTGTCATACAAACACCCATGAAGCTGTACCATTCTTATCACACCAATGTCCCAGATGAGGCTGTTGCAGCTCAGAGAGGTTAAGTAGCCTTTCCAAGGTCATTGTAGACCCTGAGTAGTGGACCAGCATTCAGTTGTGGGACCACCTGACCCCGGAGTTCTGTCCATAACAACTATTCAGTACCGCCTCTTGTTGCTATTCCAGGGTGCTGGGAGCTGTGGCTGGCTGTGGCCCAGGCTTGGGTTTCCTTCTGGTTTCCTTCCTCCTTCAGCAAACTCTTTTTCCCAGAAACCTGTTTGGGAATCTTGCTCTGCAGTTCTGGCCCCTGAACCATGACAGGTGAGGGTCCAGCCTGGTAGGATAAGATGGTACACTAGCAGCCTCCAAGAAGAGGCTTTTCAGAAGGTGCCTCTCCTGCCCCTGCCAGCTGTGCAGGTGCCGGGAAAGGGCTAGGGGGCTTGGGAGGATCAGAAGTTATCCTGCGAGAGGTGACCCCTGGTGAGCATGCTGGCTCCTCCTCAGCTCCGCATTCGAGGCCTTCTGCTCTGGAATCCGGCCACAGGTCCTGCTGTTCCCTTCTGCCAGGCTCCTCCCTTCTGCCAGGCTCCTCCCTGACCTCATCTTCAGCCCTCAGTCCAGCCTCTGGGTTTTTGCTCATTTATTCCCTCTCCCTTTCTAGTTTTTGCTGAACCGAAAATCCATTCCCCCAGGTCCCTAATGCTTAGCCTGACTGCTCCTGCCCTCACCGACTCCTTTGGGAGTGCAGGGTCTGGGTTGGGCAAAAAGTCACCAGGCTTGCCTGATTTGAGCTGACGGTCAGTGGGTCACTCCTGGGGGCCTGGGGCTTAGCACCAGCCCAGGGACAAGAAGAGAAGAGGCCACAGACAGGACCCCAGTTGTGGGAATGAGGCAACTACACCAGAGCAAGATCTGTAGCCAGGCCATTAAGCCAAGCAGGCTTCCATAGGCAGGTTCCATTGTCCCTTCAGGCTACAGTTTATCTCCCTGGGGAAGATAGAGGACCTTCTAAATCAGCAGTCCCCAACCTTTTTGACCACAAGGACCAGTTTCATGGAAGGTAGTTTTTCCATGAACCAGGGTGGAGGATGGCTTCAGGATGATTCAAGCACAATACATTTATTATACATTTTGTTTCTATTATTATTACATCAGCTCCACCTGAGGTCATAGGGCATTAGATCTCAGAGACAGGGATCCCTGTTCTAAATGACCACCAAGTCTCTTCCCCACTCTGACACTCCAGGAGTCTAGAGTTCCAAGCTTCAGCTTCCCTGAGGCACCGTGGGAGCCAGGTTGTTCGTGCGTGCTAAGTTGCTTCAGTTGTCTCTGACTCTTTGTAACCCCATGGACTGTAGCCCGCCAGGCTCCTTTGTCCATGGAATTCTCCAGGCGTGAATACCGGAGTGGGCTGCCATGCCCTCCTCCAGGGGATCTCCCCACCCCAGGGATTAAACCTGCATCTCTTTTTTCTCTTGGATTGGCATATGGGTTCTTTACCACTAGCGCCACCTGGGAAGCCCCAGGAGCTGGGTTAGACCTTACCTATTTCTCCTTCCACATCCTGGGCCCAGCTCCTCTCTAGGGCACATGCGAGCTCTCCTGGTACGTAATGGGAGGGGGAGGGGGTCTGAGAAGCTCTCTCCTACATTCATTCAGGCTCCCGTGGTAATCCTGTCCTGCCTGGGCCCCTGGGAGTCACCAGGTGTGTAGATTCTCCCAGTCCTCTCATAGCACAAACCTGGGGGTACCACCTCTCTATGGTGTGTCTGCTCTGGCCCAGTGGGTGGCACCTACAGCTCTCTTCTCCAGGCCCTTCTCTTAGCTGTCTGCCCTCCACGAGTTGCAGAAAGGTGTACTGAGAGACGAGAAGCCATGCCAGACCCTAGGGGCTGGAGCAGAGCAGGCTGGGGCTATCTGCGATGGTGCAGGGGCACCGCAGAGAAGGACAGCGGTGGGCTGCTGCTGTGCTGGATGGGCCAGGGGTGTTTGCAGTAGTTGTAAAGGGATGAGAGGGGTCTTTGCTGGGGACCCCCTCCCATGGGTAACTTTCAGTTTACTTATGATCCTTTAAAAACGTCAGGCTGGGATTTCCCTGACAATCCACTGGTTATGATTCCACACTCCCAACACAGAGCACAGGTTCAGTCCTTGGGCAGGGAAGATCCCACATGCTGAGCAGCCAAAATAAAAAAACAGGTCAAACTCCAGGGCTCTGTCCCTGGAGAATTTGACTCCTAGGTCTGGAAGGAGATGGTCAGGATGCTTATGCTCCAGAGTCTGTTCTCCCGCGATGCTGATACTCCGAGAAGGAGGATTTGTCGTGGGGTCTGGGACACAGGAGTTCTTGCTCCTCAGTGTGATCCTCTGACCAAGAGAATCAACATCACCTGGGAACTTGGTAGAAAGAGAGAGTTTCAGGTCCTAGCCCTGCCCCCAGTCCTACCGATTCAGAATCTGCGTTTTAACAAGATCCTCAGATGAATCATACGCACACCAGATTCTGAGAAGTGCTGAGGCAGGAAACCATTCCCAGTGGAGGGGAAGTATCAGGACACAGAGGGGCCTGGATGGGTGCGTTCGGGTTGGCAGAGCTTCATGGGTGATTCTGATCTTTCCTTGTGCACAACACACTGACATCGGGGTGATGGGCCTGGAGGATGAGGCCCCAGCTAGATAAATGACAGGCACTTCCATCCGAGTGCTGAGACCAAAAACGCTGGCACCCATCCTTGATTCCTCTCTTTTTCTCACGCATCAGCAAATCCTGTTGTCTCTGTGCTGAAAATACAGCCAGAACCCGACCTCGTCACATTGCCTCCACCGCTACCTGCCTGGCTGAAGCCACCATCTTCTCTCCCCCGGATTCCTGTGAACTGTCCCCCTGCTTCTGCACTTTGCAGCGCCTTCTGTGCACGGCAGCCAGGGCCCTCCTGGTCAAACGCTTGTCAGGTTGAGCCAGCCCTGTATTCTGGTCACTCAGGGAGAAGCCCAGGCCCCAGCAAGGGTTCTGAGGCTCCTCAGGAGCTGCCCGCACCCAGCCTCCCCCTCTGCTGTCCTTCCTCCCCGCTCATTCTGGCTCCTTGGTTTTCCGCCAGCACAGCGCTTGTGCTTCTGTCTCAAGACCTGTCCTCTCACCCTACCTTCTACCTGGAGCACTTTCCATGGTTTACTCCCTCACCTCCTTTAGGCCTGTACTCAGACATCATCCTCTCTGGTTGCACCCTTGCATTCCCTTCTCCCATTTCATACTTTCACGTTTTCTTCTTGCCATTTAACACCATCTGACTGTATTTTCTTATTGACCTTGTTTATTGTCTGCTTCCCCCACTAGAATATGTTGTTGTTCAGTTGCTCAGCTGTGTCTGACTCTTTGCAACCCCATGAACTGCAGCACACCAGGCTTCCCTGTCCTTCACTGTCTCCTGGAGTTTGCTTAAACTCATATGCACTGAGGCGGTGATACCATCTAACCATCTCATCCTCCATCGTCCCCTTCTCCTCCTGCCTTCGTTCTTGCCCAGCATCAGGGTCTTTTCCAATGAAACAGAAAAGAGCATTCTACTAGAATATAAGCTCTATATTCTTATATAAGAATGTAAGCTTCACTAGAATATAAGCTCCAGGAATGACAGGGACTTTTGTCTTTTACCCATTGTTCTGTGCTTGGTACTTGGAATAGGGCCTGGCACGTAGCGGGTTCTCAGTACATAGTCATTGGGAGAATGGATAAGGAGACCAGAGTTCAAGACCTAGGCCAGACATTGGCACCATGCCTCAGAGCCTATTACTGACTGACCTTGTCCTTCTTTGCCTCACCTGGGATTACAAGCCCTCCATCCCAACTCAGTGCCCACAACCAGAGCTCAGAGACTGAGAAAGCATTTTGAAAACCAGGATGCACAAGCTCTTGGGATGATGACATTGTGCATTGCAAACACTCTGAGTTCCCACGTCCACTTGGTCCAGCTGAAGGCCCACATCTAACTTCCTTTGGGACGCTGTTTCTCCTAAAGACTAGCCACGTTCTTTTTCTCCCTCTCCCTCCCCACCTCCTTCCCTGTTCACCTCCTTCCCTCCCTTTACCCCTCCCATCTTCCCCTTTCCTCTGTCAGCTGTGTTTGTGTGAAGTTCTAGGCATTAGTTACTGACTTTCAATACAAACTCTTCCCCTGGAAGTCTTGGATGCCTTTTGTCCCAAATTCCCCTGCTTAAAGCCACAGTCCTGTGTTCAGTAGAAAGTGCATGGGCTTCCGGGCCAGCCCCCACTTCCTAGTGACCCGATCTTAGCGATCAGCCCTGGAACCCTGTTCTCTCCTTAAGAGCGTGGCCTCTTGAGCCAGGAGGCCTGCATTTGAATCCCAGCCCCACTTCCTCTTTTCAGCTGTGTGACCTTGGACAAGTTCCCTAACCTGTCTGTGCCTCAAGAGAGGGCTATTAATAGCACCTGACTCATAGGGAAGGCGGGAGGATTGAATGTGTTAAGCACTTAGCCCAGAACCCGAAACATAATAAGTGCTTAATTATCATGGGTTCCATTATTGTCTTTTTAACTGTGCTTGGCTCTAGAAGAACCAAATCCTGGCCTGTTCACTACCTGCTTCCTTTTTCATCAGCTGCCTCTCCCTTCAATACCTCTCTGAGGGTCACCTCACCTACTTGGCCCCAGGGGCCCCTTCTTCCAGAATCATCTCTCTCCCAGGAACCAGATCTCAGTGGTGTCATCCTTGGAGGCAGGCCTGGATCCCGTCTTGGTCCTGCTGTAAACCTGCCATGGGTCGTGGGCAGGTCATAGCCCTCTTCAGAGGGCTCGGTCACCCCCTCTGTTGTCATGGGCTGCTCATCCCTGCTCTGCCTCCCTCCCCAGGTATAAGAGGGTAAGAGAGACAGATGGTGGAACTCCCACCTGTGTGCAGAGAGGGAGAGAGGGCACTGACATCAGGCTGTGGTTGGGAGCCAAGCCAGGGACCTAAGATACTGACAAGTGTGCAATGTGGTGGGGGTGGCGGGCCAGGGCCAGGCATCACAGCGCAGGGTGTGGAGATGTCTCCTTGTTACAGGGGATGCTCAGGCACAGGGAGCAGTGGCAGCAGGGCCCAGGCAGACCCCAGGAGCTGCTGGAGCCTCGGGGCTGAGGACTGGGGTGCCTACTGGTGCCAGTGGGCAGTACCCATCCTCAAGCTGGACTGCCCCACCAGGCTAATTTTAGCTGGAGTAGCCCCAGACAGCTGAGCTCAGGGGGCCTTAAGAGCCAGCCTTGTTGGGCTCAGAGTCTAACACTCTGTCAGCCAGGCCCACGGCAGCCAGAGGAAGTTCACTCAAGCCTCAGGCCTCAGATGCATGCCCCTTCTACCCTGACTTAACTTGGACCCTTCCCCTGCCAGCCTAGTAGCCCTATTCCTACTTTACTTTCCCCCTGCCCCTCTGCCCATGGTGCACTCCACCTCACCTCCCACTTTCCCCATCCGCAGTGCAGGAAGAGACTGCTGTCTCTACGCCCCGACTGTCCACATGAAGACAGTCTGTGTGGTTCCCCTGCCAGGCGGCTGCTCTTAGCACCTGGTCATTCATTCAACAGATATTTATTGAGCACCTACTTACTAGGTTGCAGGCACTGTTCTCAAAGCTGAGAGTAGAGCAAAGAATAAAGTAGTCAAGAATCTCTGCCCTCAAGAAGCTTACATTCTCAAGCAGGGAGAATAAAAAGAAAGAAATAGATGTACTGTTTCGTGTGTCAGATGGTAAGAGGTGCTAGGGGGAGATACAATGGAGGGAAGACCCGGAGAAGGCTGGAGGTGGTGACTAAACTCCTGTGGCGGGGAAGACCTCCCTGGGCAGGTGATGTCTCAGCAAAGACTTGCAGGAGGAGAGGGAGATAGACATGTGACATCTGCAGAGCAGAGAGAATGGGACAGGTAAAAACCCTGAGCAGGTGTGTGCCTGGGGTTCAAGGCACAGAGAGAGATCGGGGTCCAGGGCTGAACCGGGGCGGAGTGGGAGGAGAGCAGAGCTCCCCACAGCCCGCCCCGGGCCCTGACAGTGGGATCTCACCCACAGCACGTGTCCTCCCAGCACTTGGCTGCACTCACGTCTGCACTGCCGTCTCCTCCCCTCTCGTGGCCGAAGGCGCCGCCCAATCTGGATCTCCAGGAAGCTGGGCCTCAGAGAAGTTCTCTTGCTTCTCCATCCTGGGGGACCTCTGTCCTCTCCTCAAAGGCAGCTGCGGCCAGGGAGAGACACTGGGGCCGCATGGGGCTGCCTCCAGGCTAGGGGTGGAGGGGTGAGCTGCTCTCTGAGGAGTCGTGGGGCTGGAAGTTGGCGAGGGAGCCAGAGGTGAGGGGCCCGTTCGGGCAAAGGTCCTGTCAGGGGTTTCCGGTGGCAGAACCCTCACTCTGAGAGTGCTGAGAGAGATGGTTAGCATGGTGGTGACGGGCCAGACTGGAGCCAGGCTGCCGGGGTCCAGACGTAGCTCTGTTGGCTGTGAGCTCTGTGACCTTGTAAGCCGTGGCCGCCTCAGCTATAAAGGGTGTCCTGCAGGTGCTGGCCTCACCTGCTGTGGGGGGTTCTGAGAACGTGAACCTGATATCTGTGAAGAGGACTGCTGTAACGGGGTTCAGTGGTTCCCCAGGGCCCTTCTCTGCCTGTGCAGGTGATAGAATGGGGGAGTGGGACTCCCTTGGACCTTGTCAGCAGGACAGGACCGAACATACTTTGGACCACAGCCTCCTGCCAGGGCCACCGTCTTACCACTTAGAAATGAATGTTTTATGCTCAACCTCAGGGGCTCTCTGAGCAGCTGGGAAGAACACGGTCACCCGCTGGGTCACCCAGAGGGAACCTGAGCCCTGGGCCGAGGGCTGCCCTCTTGAAAACCCATGGGGCTGTCATCTGCTAAGAGTCAGCCACGGGCAGTGTGCTTCTCCTCGTGTTGCCCTGGGCACTGGTCACGTGGACCCTGAGCGACCTGCACCCCTGGAACACGGCCCTTTTCCTTCTGGGCCTTAGTTGCCTCACCTATAAAGTGTACATGATGGCGTCACCTGCTTCTCAGGGATGCTGGGAGAATCCACTTAGACCAGAGGCAGAAAAGTAGTTTCTGAGGGAGAAGACATGGTTCAGAACAGTGCTGTGGTTGGATGCTGGGTAGGGGAACGAGACCAGATCCCAAAGGCAGAGGGAATGTCAGCAGCAAACAGGGTAGAGACCAGAGGACAGGACTTGGACCTGGCTGGGCCTGGCTTTTGGTGCTCCCCGCCTCAGTGTGGACTTGGGCAGGTGGCCTTGAGCCATTTCCTCCTGTGTGAGATGGGGAAGAGTCCCAGAGGGGTGGAGCCCTCAGCAGGGAGCCCGGCACACAGGAGCTGCTCACCAGGAGTTGGAGTTGGCTGTCTAGAGCATATTGAACCTGGTCCTGGGTTCAGATTCCCTGGGGATGCTGGTATAAGGAGGCCTGGCTGAGCCACAGAGACAGGGAGGCAGCTGTGGAGGCCTCGTCCGGTAGCCCCATAACCTCAGGGTCACAAACCACTGTCACCAATGATATATTTAGTGGCACAAAGGTCAGAAATGCCGGGTGCTGGCTTCCCTTCTAGGCGGCAGGAATCATGTCTCCCGAGGCCTGGCTGTCACCAAGAAGATATTTTTTCCTTGATTGGCAGTCTGGGAATCTGAGTAAAGGCCTCGGTGTAAGAAGTCACCGTGGTTTGCACTGACTTGCCGAGGCTTTCCACATCCAGGGCTCTTCCCAGACCCTGTTGTGCTACCCCAGGAAATGCCACCCATCCTGTCTTTCCAGACTGCCCACCCTCAGCCTCCAGGCACACCAACCATTCCCCCAGGACCCCCTGTTACCCTGCCTCTTGTCTTTGCTTATTCTATTCCCTCCACCAAGAATGCCCTTCCTTCCACCTCTGCATATCTGAGACAGATCCATCCTTCAAAGTCAGCTTGGAGAAGGCATCCTGATCCCCCTCCTGAAGAGCCTGCTCTCCCAGAGAACTTTTCCTGCCCTCGATGCAGCTGCTCTATTGGAGTGACATGTCTCTCCAACTCAGCTGCAGCTTCTAGAGGACAAGAACCAGCTTAAGAAGTGATAGCGCCTGTTATATAATACAGAGTCAATAAGTCTTGGCTAAAACAATGTATCTCAAAACAGCCCTGTGAAGTAGAAGGTTTAGATATTATTCATATTTTATTGATAAAGAAAAATATGGCCAGGTCCTCTTGGGGAAATTAAGAAGGTAAACTAGAGCAGTGGTAGTGTTCCTTCCTATACTATTGTGTTTTGGTTCCGTGGTCAAGGGTGAGGTAGTTGAATGGACAGATGGGTGGTGGACAAATAGATGAAAGAATGGATAAAAAGACGGGTACGTGGATGGATATGGATAAATGGATGGGAGGAAGGATGTATGGAGGGATAACCAGCTGGGTAGGTAGCTTAGTGGATGGGTGAATACCTGGATGGATGTGAAAGGTAGATGGATAAATTTCTAGTCCCTTGACTTCAAGGCAGCAGAGGAAGTCCTATCTCTCACTAAATGAAAACATTCTAGAGGATGGGATTTAGATGCTGCGGACTTCAGGGTAGAAGGCAGGGTGGAGCCACCCAGCCCATCTGTAGGTTTGCTGATACAAGGGATGGATGGTTTTTGGAGTGAAGGAGCTGGAAGCTGGGGGCAGGGACTGGCTTGGGGAACTGGCTCAATCTCAAAGGTGAGAGGCTCTGATGGAGCAGACCCGGACAGGCTGGAAAGAAGTTGCAGGAAGAGCCATGTGACAGGGAGGTCCTCAGGGCGTGGGGGTTTTCCAGACTCTCTGCAGCCATGGAGGGCAGGCCGTGAGAGGAGGATTGGCCCTCAGCCCCTGAGGACTGACCCCAGATCTCACTGAGCCATACCTGTGGTTTCAGTCTGTTCTGGGGTGGGGAGGCCACTCTTTCTCCTTAGGTCCCCAGCCTTGGCAAGCAGGCTTCCTTGACAGCTCTGATGTGCTGGCTGAGGAGGGGCTCTCCCGAGACCCTGGATGAGCCTGGCTCAGGTATGCTGAGGTCCACCAACCCCCGACTGCTTTTCTCCATCAGTCCCCGAGCTCTAGACACCAGCTCCAAGGCTTTTAATTGCCTAGCAAGGGCCAGTCAGGGGACTATGGACATGGGGGTCCAAGAGTTGAGCTTGGCAGGGCTTGGCAGCTTAGATGCAACTAGACTAGAGCTGAGGCTCTCCCTTTGCATAAGGCACAGTGCCGAGCCTACCAGGCCCTCTCCCCAAGCCCTGCTTCAGTGTTCCCCAGCACCAGGCTGCACCCGCTGCATATGCACACACACACACACACACTCAGTGGCCCCAGCGATCTCCCTGGGAAACCAGGTCCTAGTGAGAGTGCCTGTGTGCTGCTAACTGCTCATTACAGTCACGGCTGCAGCTAAGTATAGCTCCAGCACACACAAGACCAAGACAACAAGGGAGAGTCTTTCCGTAAAACAGCTCCGCATGCAAACACATAAACATCCGCACACGCATGCTTCCCGCACTCATGGGCTCGGACACTCATGAACCCATACTTGCCCCAATACAAAGTTTTATTCATTCACCCAGGCAGTCATTCAGTCAGTGTTTATCCAGGGGCGAGGCGTGTGGTTAAGAGCATGTGTTCTGGAGTCATGGAAAGCTGTGTTTCAAATCCTAACTCCATCACCTCTGAGGTGTCTGATCATGGGCAACTTCTTTAACCTCTCTGAGCCTCAGTCTCCTTCTTTGTGAAATTGGGATGGTAACTGCACTGTGGCCCTCTGAGATGGTACAGGGGTGAGTGAGACTGGGCAGTGGGAGTACTGATGATGAACCCAGCTCAGGATGTAACACACAGTGGATGTTTTTTACCCTCACTATTGAGTTCCTACCATGTGCCTTCCCCATTGCTGGAAGCTTTATTTAAAGTTGTGATTTCTGGAGGTTCCTGTGAAAAGTAAAACAGGCACTCAGTGAATGTATGAAGCTCAAATGAATGACCACGTGCGTGAAAGCTGCATCCGTGGCTCACTGGATGGAGGACTCCACGTTGACTTGTCTCTCGTCCAGGCTCTGTCTCTGGTAGGACTGAGATGTTCTTACGGGTAACATGGGGATCCTGTAAGAGGAGCTGGAGGGGGTCTGAGCCACCTCTCATTTTGCACATGAGGAAATGGCAGCACAATGGTACAAGGCGGCAGGCATCGTCCAGGCCGAACATTCGGCCATGAGTCCAGAGCTACTAGCGTGAGCCAGCCTAGCACAGCGACCCAGCACGGTGGATGGTATCTGGTTCAGCCACAGCCTCTGAGTCTCTGAGCCTGCTCAGGCCACAGGCCCGGTCCTGGCTTGGGCAGACACAGGAGTCATACAGCCACAGCAGAGCCCTGGCTGGGGCTGTCGGGCCGGCTGGGGCCTTTGGGCTAGCCCTAGACAGTGCTCCATCCTCTGGAGAAGGGACTGGAATTCCATCCAACCTGGGTAGAAAACAAGATTCAGGATTTGAAGGCAGTGTCACCATTCCCTACCTTTGAATAGGCCGGCAGCTGAACTGCCTGGGCTCTCTCCTCCCGTCGCACCTCCTCAAAAAGAAAGTGACATTTCTTGGTGCTTTTTTAAGCCCAGGCTGGCTGGGCCAGGCCCGGGTGTGGGGTGGGGAAGGGGGTGGGTGGCACTGGGAGTCACACAGCCCAAGTCTCTCCTCACCTTGAGTGATCTCAAGGTGCTGGGAATAGACGTGGTCTCATCTCCTCGCCATGTGTCCCAGATTCCAGCGTCCTCACCCCAGGGCCTGCACTCAGGTTTTGAATTCCCTGTTCCCATGCCAGTTCTGCCCCCAAGGCAGGACTCAGGCTGTTGAATTTCACAACAAGCGCCTTCAGCTGGCAGCCTGCTGGGAGGGGAGACTGTGTCTGGCCTCTGAAAAGGAACTTTGGTGCCCCTTCCGCCCACTCCCCTCATTCATGTTCCCAGCCGGTAGGGGTGCAGGTCTTTGTGGCCACGTGATTGTGCCTGCCACCTGTGTAGACATGAGTCTGCTGTCAACGAGTGTACCCCCCTGCCAGTGTAGACCTGGATCTGCTCTCGGTCACAGTGCCCCTTGCCAGTGTAACACACCACCTCTGTGGGGATGAAGCTGATGGCAACACAGCGAAATGATTAGTGACTGCCTCCAAGGCCAGGTTCGTCCCGGATTCATGGAGAGAGATTATCCTTTTACTAGCGTGGATATTGATCTGCTGTGAGTGTGGCCAGTGCCGGTATAAACACAAGTTCGAAGACAGCGATTGCGCACGTTGCAGGACAGAGGCAGACGCTGTATCAGTGAGTCTGTGACTGTGTGCGCTGCCCGTGCAGACAAGGGAAAGTGGGTATCGGAGGAGGCGGTCTCTTCCTAAGGAGGCTGAGGGAGTTGTTGTGCCCACTGTGTAGACAGATGGGTTGAGACAAGCAGACACATGGGATGGGAAGCTGTGCTCTTGCTTAGCTGTGCCCCTGGTCCCCAAGGAGGGGACCCCACTTCCCCTACTAGTGTGGAGCATGTGACTTGAGTCTAATGACAGAGCCAGTCCTGATCCTCTGATGCGGCCACTGCATGGACTTTACATGCTAAGGGGAAGAGAGGCAAACCATAACATGAGAGTGAGCGAATTGGATGGTGTGAAGTGCCAACATTGTCCAATTGAATGCTTAGAATGGGTGAGTGTTACTATATATACCTTGTACCTCAGTAAAGCTGGGGGAAAGTTAGTGTTTGACAAAGGGATGTGGTCCATGGGGAGAGCAGAAGAGGGAGAATCAGATTCGTGCGGGGTGCTGGCTGACATTTTAGAGCAGTCAGTGGGCTGCCTGCGACGGCAGGAGAATGAGCCATGAGGATGCTGGGGAAGGGCACTCTGGGCTGGTGTGAGGGCCTTAAGGTGGGAGTGTGTCTGGCATGTTTAAGGATCGTGTTTGAGGAGGCGGTGTGGACCAAGCCAAGGCGGACAGCAATAGGAGATGAGCTTGGAGGCGAATGGAGGACCCAATCCTGTGGGGACCTCAGGGTGCTGTGAGGCTCTTCCTCCAAGAGAAACGGGGAGCTGAAGCAGGGTTTTGAGCAGAGAAATGACACAATCAGATTTACATTTTAAAAGGATCATGTGGCTGCTGTGTTGAAAACACTCCTAGAGCTCCAGGAATATTGGAAGCCGAGGGACCAGTTAAGAGGCTCTTACCGTAAATCTACGGATGGGGTGGTAATTGTGGTGGTGGGAAGTGGTCAGATTCTGGATTTATTTAGATCTGAGCCAACAGGATTTCCTTATAATTAAATGTGGGGTGTGACAGAAAGAGAGGTGTCAGGGATGACTCCAGGGTTTTTTGGCAAGAATGTCCTAGGAGGATAGAGTTGCCATCTCTTGTGGTGCAGAAGGCTGCTGGCAGTGGGGGTGGTATATAGGAGCTCATTTGACGTGCTGGGCTGCAGAGACAACTAGTAGACCTCCACCACAGAGACGCAAGGGAGCTGGATGCTGGAGTCCTGATGCAGGTAAACATTTGGGAGTGTGCAGTTGGTAACATTTGAATAGGTGATGGTATTTAAGCTTTCAAACTGGATGGGTTGCTAAGGGAATGGGTGTTAATGGAGAAGAGGACCAAGGACTGCAGTCTGAAGCACCCCACAAGTTAGAGGCTGAGGACAAGATTGCCAAGGATGTCAAGAAGGAGCAGCCAGTGAGGTGGGAGGAAAATCAAGAGACTGTGGGCACCTGGAAAATGTGACAAAAAAGAGGGAGTGGTGAGCTGTCTTAGAGGCTGCTGATGGTCAAGGAAGGCAAGGATGGGGACTTGTTCCTGTTCTTTCTGCTTAGAATGCTCGTCCTTGAACCTTGCATTTCCCTAGTGATTTTTACCTACCTTTCCAACCCCTGTACCCTTGTCACTTCCTCTTGGGGCCCCCTCCAACCCCCAGGCTTGTTAAAAGCCCATCGAATGCTATGTGCATTCCCCTCAAAGTCCTCATCTCCTCATACAAATATGTATTTGCCTGCCTGGTTATTCGATAAATGTCAGTCTCCCCCACCAAGACTTATGGCTGTTTTTGCTCACCTTGTACCCAGTGCCTGGCACACTGGGTAAAGCATAAATATTTTTTGGAGGGAACACAGATGGGCAGTCAGCTGTGGTCCCACCTGGACTGTGTCCACTGCCCTCCCTGACCTGTCCCTCTTGGGGTCATCTTTTTGTGTCCCTCAACACATACACACACGCACACATATATACACACACATGCACACCCTATGGGGAGTCAGGACCCTTGACTCAGTGCAAAAACATAAGTGGGCCCTAGGGGAAAATTTCCCTGTGGACTCCTAGTGGACACTTCATAGAGCTTGGAGCCTCAGTTTTCTCATCTGCCAAATGGGGGCAATAGACGCTGTCCTGCTGATGGCCCAGCTAGTGTGTGTGTATGTATGTGTGTGTGAGGGCATGCATACACACACACACATGCCCATGCATGGCGTTTATATGGGATTCAAAATGTGAAGATGTTGTAAACTGTAGGAGCTGTTCCTATGACATTAAAATGGGAAAACAAATGTCTTCATCCAAGGGTTGCCTGGATGAATATGAAAGAGATTTATAAATGGAAGCCCTGGAGTATGGTGGTTTTAGCATCAGAGAGACCTGGTTTCAGATTCCGCCTATCACTTCCCAGCTGTGTGGGGTTTTATTTATTTATTTTTTTGCACACATCTTAACCACTCTGAACCTCAATTTTCTCATCTGCTAAGTGGAGTTAATGACACCTCCTCTGGGAAGGTTTTTAAAGACAAATGAGATCAGGTTTGCAAGAGTAGTCATTATTCCTTTATAGCAGAGGTCAGTGAGGCTCAACGGAGCCCAGTATTCCCACCACTGAGGCAGCTGTGAGCACTGAAAAAGGCTGAGCATGCCATCCATGTGGCCACCCGCAAGTGAGTGCCTAACACAACCAGGCTCTGAAACAGGCCGGGAACTGGCCCAAGACAGGAAGCATGGATGGAGCCAGAGGAAGCCTGGCACACAGGAGAGACAGCTCAGGGTGGGCCCTGTGGCACACCAGCAGGTGTGGGCAGGGCTGTCAGAGGGAGGAAGTGTCCTGGTGACCCCAGAGGGCAGAACTGGGATCCCTGGCATAAAGAGGCAGGGAGGCTGGCCTAAATAAGAAATACTTGTCTCTATAGCTGTCCAAAGACAGAATGTAGTCTCAGGAGCTCCTGTCACTGGTGGTCACCAGCAGAGACATCTGCTCTGGGTTATTGACCCAGCCCCAGAGGGAGTGCCTTCCTGCTAACTTCTTCATCTGGGAGTCTCAGTCAGGTATTTCTTATTCCAGTCTGTGGCACAAGGTTTGAGGCCCATGAGACACACATACAACAGAATCCTTAGAAATAAGGAAGGAAAGAAAAGAAAATATGAGTTGTTTAATGAAAACAAGAAATAGCAACTCTCCATACTTCCCTGGTGGCTCAGATGGTAAAGCATCTGCCTATGATGTGGGAGACCCGGGTTCGATTCCTGGGTTGGGAAGATCTCCTGGAGAAGGAAATGGTGACCCACTCCAGTATTCTTGCCTGGAAAATTCCATGGACAGAGGAGCCTGGTAGGCTACAGTCCATGGGGTTGCAAAGAGTTGGGCAAGACTGAGCGACTTCACTTTCACTTTCATACCCAGGTAAATGGTGGGTTCAGCATTGAGCACCAAATTTAACTGAGCTTCCTGGCAGCCAGAGCAAAAGAGGAAATATGAAGGGTTCCCTAAGTCATCAGTTGCTAATAGGAAAGGAGACAAGCTCATCTGGAAACAGACATAGTTCTAAATCCTAAAGTAGAAGAGGAATTTCCCATGTGGAAGAGTGGTATTCCTCCAAGTTTAAGATACTAATGGGAGGACTTCCACCTTGCAGTGCAGGAGATACAGGTTTGATCCCTGGTCCAGGAAGATCCCCACATGCCAAGGGGAAACTAAGCCCAAACGCCACAACTACCGAGCTCTGGAGGCCGAGAGCCGCAACTACTGGGCCTGTGTGCTGCAGCTCCCGAAGCCCACTCGTCCTAGAGCCCCTGCTCCGCAGCCAGAGGGGCCCCCTCAGTGAGAAGCCCGTGCACCACAACTGGGGAAAGGCCACGTGCCGCAGCAAAGACCCAGCGCAGCCGAAAATAAAAAAATAAAAAAATTTATAAGATGCTAATGAAAGATGTTTACTGTCCGTTTTCCAGCAGGAACCCTCAGGTCACAGGAGCGGGTGGGAAGGGCACCTTCTGGGGCCCTGGCAGCCGGTCTCCTTGGCCTGAGGCACCACAGGGGAGCTCTGGGACCACACAGCCCCGCTCCTCTGAGGCTCCAGGGCTTGTGGCTGACAGGCTGAAACCAAGCTGGAGCAGCCTTGTTCATCTCACAGGGCACAGCCAGGCCAACCTGCACTGTGGATGTTTTCAATGGCTAAGGAGCCTTTGGGGGGATCTGAAATGCAGGGCTTTGAAGCAAAACCTATCCTGCCACTGAGAACCTCTGAGATCTGGAGCAATCTTCTCTTCCCTAAACCCCAGACTTGTTGTCTGAAAAGCAGTAATAACAGCAGAACTTACGTCCCTGGGCTGGCATGAGGTTTACATGAAACACGATGGTAGGAGAACCCCAGGAAGCCTGCTCGACACCACGAAGCTCCATCATCATTTTGTCACCCGAGTTTGGGCCGGGAAGCCCGGAGCTCACTGTGTGACCTTGGGTGTCCTTTCCTGTCAAGCCTCATTTCCTCCCAGCCCTGAGGCTGGGGCTCACATGGAAGACCCCACGGAAGTGGGCCTATTAATCACGCTCACTCTGAGCAGCATGAGGCCGCAGTGCTGGGTCTGAGACATGGCCCCATCTTGGGCTGCAGCCCTAAGAAACAGGCTCTGAGGGGCCAGGCATTGGCTCTCACAAGGCTGTCATTTTCTTCTGGTTTGTTGTTTGCAGGCAAGTAGTCGCAACAGGAGCAAAAAAAAAAAAAAATTAGAGGGAAAAAACCTAAAGTTAGACACATTTCTCCCTTTAGCTGTTGCTGCTGTTCCTTGCAATCACTCCCCCACCCCCAACAATTTGGGTGGAAAAAAACCAAAATGCTGTGTTTGGATTTTTGTGGAGGGAAGCCTTGGCCCAGCTCCTGGAATACCAGTGTGCAAGGGAACTGGCAGTCTTGGGGTTTCTCCCTGCCCTGGAATTCCACCCTGGATCTGGGGAAGCCCTAGACACTCGGCCTTTCCCCCAGGTCCTTCCTTTGTGCCTTGCCACCTGGGGCGTGTTATTATTCTTATGATTGTCCCCATTTGAAGAAGGATGGGATTGAGCCTCTGCAAAGTGCCTTGCCTGCCCTCACACAGCCAGTGTCAGAGCTGGGATTTGAACTCTGGTCTCAGAAGTCAAGCCCAGGACTCTCTCCCTTCTGCCATGCCACCTGCTTCCCAGCCCCCAGTGTGGTCTCAGACTGAAGAGGTCCCTTGTGCATCAGAGCTGCTGGGCACTTGGGTCTCATTGGCCTCGTAGATCCCCAAGACCAGGACGGGGCTGGCAGCATCAGTGCCACGGAGGGCATAGGTTAAAGATAAATGTCCGGCCTCGCCCACTGCTGTGTGTGCAGCCCAGGACCCTGCATTTGAGTCTCTACTCAGTACTGCTTCCCCAGCACAGCAGCCTCTGCCCACCCCTGCCTCCCTTGCGCCATACCAAATGCCCCAGAGAGGGCCTCTTACTCCCTGCTTTCCCCCATGCTTTGGGGGGCTCTGGGTTAGCCCTCCCCTCAAGTTATCCTTATTGCTAAATCCAGAAACTTCTTCCTGACCCTGTCCTGCCAGTCTCTCAGGAAACATGGCTCCCTTGTCCTCAGGGGCCAGGGCTGGCCTCCGATGGGCAGGCTCAGGCAGGAGTATAGACTCAGCCTCACTTGTGTCATATGGCTGAGTGTGGACATGGGGTGACTCTCGGAAGGACCAGGGTGCTGTTTTGTGATAGGAGTGAGGAGCGGGGCATATCTGCTTGAGTCTCCCAGGTGCCTCCAGCTCAGTGATTCCCTGACTGTATAATTTTTTTACATAAGATTTTTTTACCCTGACCTCGGCTGTTTTACATCTGAGATGCTCTGACGCTGTGGGTGCTATTGTGATGGGAGAGGGCCAGAGGTGGGAGAGGTTCATGGGGGCTGAAGCAACATGTTCGGACACCTCCTTCTTTCTTTCTCTGTGCTGTTTCGTCTTACCACAACCACCCAGAAGCAGGGGATATTATCTGCCCTCTCCCTGCCCAGGAATGAAGGCTCAGAAAAGGGTGCTGTCCAAGGTCACCAGCTGAGCCAGGCTCCAAACTCAGGCTGTCCTCACCTCGAGGTCCAGCCATTTCTGCTCCAGTGGCTGCCTCCTTTGACAAGACAGATGTGTGCTGCTTTTGACCTCGGAGTTAGAAGGCAGGTGGGACCCTGAGAGCAGAGAGGCCTGGGAGGGGATGTTAATTAAGCAAAGGCTCAGAGGCCGTGATGACAGACCCCCAGAACTGACGCTCCAGGAGAACCCAGCTCCCACCCCTGCTCCACCCTGAGAGCTCTGTGACCTCGGGCAGGTCCCTTTCCTTGCTCTGCCTCCATCTCCAGGTTCCTGCCATTCGAGCTGCTTACAGGCCAAAAACCTGTAAGGGCCCCCTCTGTCTTGTTCTTCTTTCTAGTGTTTTCCCAAGTCAGGGTACCACATTCAACACGTCATAAGCTAAATAACAGCATGTTGGTAAGAAATACTCTTTTAGAGTGTGTGTATTTTGTGACATAGTTTCATTTCCAAAATGTGCATCTTGGAGTGAAAACAACACAGCACCTCTGCCACCCCAGAAGTCACCAGCCTCATTGTTGAGGCAGCCCTTTCTGGATGTGACCTGGGTCTGGGGTCTGGAGGATGAATTCCGTGAAGTGGGTTGTTGTCCCACTGGGAGAGCCTGGGTTCCCCGAAGCCTGCACAAGGCCTTTTCTGGCCTTGGTTCTCCCAGCTGTCTATCCTGACTCCCGGGACTGAGTGGCGTAGTGAAGGGGATGAGGGGATTCCCATCTGGGCACAGCCCTGCCCCCCTGTGATCTTCTCTGGGCTGGTACAGTGGCCTCTGGCTACCTGCACCCTGTCTACCCACTTTCTCTCAGTCAGAGACCATCCCAGGGAAGAGACACCACCCTCCTTGGCTAGTGTGTGAGGGACCATCTCTGGCATGGACAAGGGTCATGGTCTCAACTCAGAACACGTGTCCAGAGTGCCCAGCAGACTCTGATTCTCCTAGGAGATGTGCACACACATACACGCACATACATATGCACATCACCCCATATGTGTCCCTATACACACACATATCACACCCATGTGTGTCCTTATACACACACAAATGCATTTCTACCACCTATATGAACCACACACAGTGACCATTTACACGAGCCTCTGACACTCGCCTAGAGCCAGAGCACACAAATGGGTAACACATCTTCACCACGCTCACACCCACTCCACATTTACACACCACCTCTCCCCCTCCCCTGCACCCTCTCCCCCCAGCACACAGACCTTCCACATGGCATGTTCTCTGCACACACTTTCACATACTCCCGTTCACATCCTCCAGGTAGTACAATGGGAAGTGTCTCCTGCCTACTGCTCCCTGAACTGGGTGCCAAGAGGGCAGGATCAGTGAGAAGGACCAGGGCTAGAATGCGGATGCTGGACAGAGCACTTGGGATGCAGCCAGGCCTCTGACTGGGCATTCATAGTAGAGGCATTTATTAATGGTCCAAAAAGGAGATGGACCCCAAAGACGGACCCCTGTCCCCTCTCAGAGCCTTCAGCTAGGCCAGCACAGCATGGGCATGCCCAGCCCAAGGAAGTCCAGACAAGCCTAATTCAGTTTCCAAACTCAACTCGACTGACAATTTATTTAGGCCAATTGGCCATCCCGCCTGCTCTGCATCACTGACTCTGCATGGATTAACTCAAATGCTGTACACCCCCGCTGGGCAGATTTAATTAGGCAGAAAAACTGACCTGAAGCCTCTAGGGGTTTGGGGCCTGGACACCAGCCAGGGCTCCCCTGATTAGTCCCACTGCCCGCAGTCTTGCCCAGTCTCAGAATCCTCAGAAGGGACTAAGTCCAACCCTCACTGTACCAGTGACGAAACTGAGGCTCAGAGAGGGGAGGTGATCTGCCAAGGTCACCTCCTTGGTGACAAGCAAGGGAACAGCCAGCCAGATCAGCATGTTGATCCACGCACCACATCACAACCATGGCCTTGCTTCTGGAATGCCAAACTGCAAGAACACAGATTCCCCACGGTGAACCCCTGAATAGTTCTGAAAGACAAGCACAATTTTCTGAAGATGACTGTGACATAAATAATTTATAATGAAAGTCACAGCACATCTTGGTCATTTTAATAGATAGTAAATTGCCTTTGTGATTTATAGTTTTAGGGGTGGGGTTACGATAAAAATAACTTGGTGATTTATAAAACATCTTCTTAAGTCAACAGATCGTTAGTAGGTTTGTCTGACTTTACAGCCAACAGTCTCACCACCCTGGTTACCATAGAAACGGGATGCCTCTCTCTGTTGCCATGGCTACCTCTTTCTAGAACACAATTGGTGGGTCTCTCACAGTTTGTGATTCTGAAAAAAAGAAAGAAGAAAAGCCAGAACTACCAGTTTGGGTTTATGCTGCCTTATCAGGCAATATTGCCTGCACTGTCTTGAAATTTCACAGAGTGGCCTCTGAGGTGTGGCCAGACAAGGTGACAGCTGGCCCTGGGTTGCCAGGCAGAGCTCCCTTTGTGCCCACCTGTTAAACTAGAAGCTCGGGAGGGTTGGCCCTCCAGCTGGCCTGGGTCCTGGGTGTGGGGGCATAGCTTCTGCTGCTGGAGTGGGCTGGGGTAAAGGGTCTGGCAAATGGCAGGAAATCAGGAATTGGTGGGTGACAAGCAGGTCTAGGGAAATCCAGGAGTCTGGGCAGGGAGGCAGGCTGAGGGCATCAGGGAAGGCTGGGGAGGCCAAGGAGAGGCGGGCTGGGGCTGCCATCCTGTGGGAGAGTCAGACACTGAGTCAGTCACACCCAGCGGGGGCGAGGTGGGCAAAGGAGGGGCCAGCTGTGCAGCTACGCCTGGCGTTTGGGGTATTTGTAGGAGGTATGCTCTGTAGTGACCATCCATGAGCTCTGAGTGTATATGCACAGGGAGTGTGGGGGCTGTGTGGGTGTGTGCCTCATGGCACAGCGCCTGGGTGCTCATGCCTGATGGGCAGTGATATGTTCCAGTACAATCCGTTTGCCCTGTGTTTTCTGTGTATATGTGGTCAGGACCCTGGGCTATAGTGTGTGTGCCAGCCCAGGGTGCTGCAGAGACTGCTCCTAAGGCTTACTGCCTGGGCCTGCCAGGCAGAGGTTCCCTCCCTTGCCAGGGGTCAGCTGATTCTGGGAACTCCCCATCCTTGTGCATCCAGCCCATCCCTCTGGCTGAGCTCCCTGAACAAGTTGTGGTCATCTCTCAGCCTGCTCTCTCTGGATCTGCCAGGACACAGTGGGCCAGACAGAGATGCAGGCTGGGCCATCTGAGGCTGCTGTTGGCATTGATTCCCCGAGCAAGATGGGGCAGCCTCCCCACCCAGGCACTAGCGAGCACTGGACAGTGAGGCCCAAGACCATTTTAGGCATTCTGGGCTTCAGCCTATGGATTCAGGTATCCTGGTTCTCTCTCTCACTGGGGACAGACCTCAGGGAGTCCAAGCTATGGGTGTCAAGCTCCAAGACTGAGCCATCCAGACAGTCAAGGCTGGCTCCCTAGTGCACAGAGCTGTGTTTTTAGCCCCCAAAGCTTTGGCATCTCTGGTGGTGGACAGAGCTTAGACAATGGAGCCAGATCAACTTGGATCCAAGCCTCAGCTTCATCACTAGCCTTAAACCTTGGTTTAGTCCCTGAACCTCTCTGTTTCCTTTTTGGCACAATAAGGTACAACCACCTGTCTCACAAGGTCTGTGGGGAGGTTAAAGGTACACAGTAGGCCTTTTAGCTTTTTTTTTTTCAATTTTTACTTATGGCTGTACTGGGTCTTTGTTACTATGCACGGGCTTTCTCTAGTTGTGGCGAGTCAGGGCTACTCTTCATCACAGTGCTCGGGCTTCTCATTACAGCGGCTTCTCTTGTCGCAGAGCCCGGGCTCTAGGGCACGCAGGCTTCGGTAGCTGCCGCTCACGGGCTCTAGAGCACAGGCTCAATAGCTGAGGCGCACAGCCTCAGTCGCTCCATGGTGTGTGGGGCCTTCCCAAACCAGGGGTCAAAGCCGTGTCCCTGCACTGGCAGGCAGATTCTTAATGGCCAGAACACCGGGGAAGCCCTAGGCCTTTAGCTTTGACAGCTTCTCCTCTCTCCTTCCTGGCTCAGCTTCCCTGAGGATGGGCGGGAGGGCACTAGGAACTCCCCTGGCCATGGGCTCTTGCTTTGGCTTTGATGCGCTGGGGCCGACTTGCTAGTCACTAGGCTTAGGAGATTGTGGCAGTCTGAGCAAGTCACAGTGCTTTCCTCCACAGCAACCCTAAGGGCTCACTTGGACCCAGATATTGGGGCCCTGCCTGTGACAAAGGACTAGGTGCCAGCAGCAGAGTCTAGGAAGCCTGACTTCCACCTCCCCAGCTCCTCTGGGGAAGAGGTCCTGGTGTCTGACTCTAAGGTGACCACCACTGCCCACCCCAACACCCTCACTCCTTGGTCACTGGGGCCCAGAGAGGAAAGAATCCAAAAGGGATGGCCATTGATCCCGGAGAACCCAGGATTTGTCTATCCTAATTTTAGAAGCCCTGACCACTTCCTGGGCCTCAGTTCTCCTGTCAGGACCTGTCATGCAAGAAGAGCCAATGGGAGTAGAGCTCTGACGGCAAAGGGGCACCTGGGAGGAAGTGAGAAGCTCCCAGGGACAGCAGTGCCCTCTCTGGGCTTTGCTGTGAGGCTCCCCAAGTACTAATGAGCACAAGTTGAAGACGGCCTCGCTGCCTCCCTGGGGGAAATTTAGAGGCTTCTTTGGGTAGTGGGGTGGGGGGACTTCATTTGCTGCCTCCTAAACCTCAGCTGCCAAGGAGAAGTCTCCCTGGGAGCGGTGTCCCAGGAGAAGGGTTACATAGTGGGGCACTGATGGGTGGATGGGATTTTCCACGTAGAGATCAGCAGGAGCACCCTGGAGAAAAGGGCAGCAGGTGCAGAGACACAGAGATGGAAGGTCAGAAGTGGCAGAGGGTTGCATGTGGCAAGAACGTTGGGTGCATGCAGGCAGAGGCCCCTGGGAAGTCGATATGCGGTCAGGGCACAGGGAGCCTCACGTGCTAGGCTGAGAAGTCAGGGCTTTTCTCTGTGGACAGCACGGCCGGATGGCCAAGCAGAGAGCTGGGATTCCAGTGGTCGCCCCCTCTGATAACTGGGTGGATGCTGTACTAGTGGCCGAGATTGAAGCCTGTGATATGCTGGCTTTTATGACAGTGACCCCATTGAGAGAGAGTCCCATGTGCGTGGAGGGGACAGAGGAGGACAGCTGTGGGACAGTTTAAGAAGGGGATGCCATGGCTGGTGGAGCACAAGGGAGAGGCAGCGCCTCCTGCCTTCTACCACTGGCCAGGATCAGGAACCCAGAGGCGCAGCAGGCCCAGCCTCTTGGCATCCTTTAGATACTCACAGTGTCCATGTTCCTCTCTGCTCTCAAAAAGACCAGGGGGGAACGTGACATGGCCCTGAGAGTCTGGGCTGTGAATTTCAAGCTCTATGACGGGGCCCTTCAGAGGGAATCTGAGGCCAAATGCCCAGCATTTGGGGACGTGTTCTTAGCTCCAAGAGTTTTGACAACTGCTAAAGGAAAAAGTGCTGGAGCTGGATGAACCCGGATTGGAGTTGGTGACTGCTTCCAGTCGCTTCCACTTTGCTTTCCTGGCCTGCCCGTGTGGTGTTGCAGGTCAGCACTATCTGGACCCTTAAAGTGCTGCTTCTGGAGTCAGAAGACCTGGCTCAAGTCCCTGCACTGCCCTCACCTGTCGAAACCCCACCTACTTCACAGGGCTGTTAGGGGCTCACCTTTTCAGTCCACTGCATTTTACTTGTCTCTGTGAGTGTCCTTTATCTTCAGCTGTGCAGGGGGCTCCTTGGGGACAGGGCTGAGGTCTCACTGCCCTCCGTGCTGGGCATAGCCTGGCGCTTGGTGAGGAATGGAAGGAGAAAAGTGTGGATGGGTGGATAGATGGACAGGTAGATAGATGAGTAGGTGGAAGGAAGGAAGGGAGGGAGGAAGGAAAAATAGAGAAGGAAGAGCCGAATGAATAAATGCATGTCTGATGGAAAAGAGGGAGAGAAGGGGGGAGGAACAAAGGAAGGAATAGAAGACGGAAGGAAAGAAGGATGAATGGATATGTGGATAAACAGGAGGGAGAGAGTGTAGAAGGAAGGAAGGATGAGTGGGTGAAAGGGAGAAAGAAAGGAAGAAACAAGGGAAAAGGAAGGATGGATGGAAGGAAGAAGGCAGAGGGGTCACACTCAATAGTAGTCTAGGATCAAGTTTTTGAAAATTGCATGACTCTCTAAAGCCATCAGGAGCCAGCATGCCATGATGAGTGGCTTGGGCAGATCACTTCCTGTTCCTGTGCCCCAGACTTCCCATGTATAGCATGCAGTGTCTTGGACCAGTAGTCTCTAAGGCTGCTCTTACTCTGGTATTCTAAAATGCTGACTTTGTCCCTTCCCCTCTCCTGTCCCCTCCCCTCAACCTGGAATGTGTCTTTGAAGGTCCACACAGTTCTCCATCACTAGACCTGTGCCAGGTTGGGTGTCAGGTCTCACGGCCATGGTCACCCCAGACAGGGTCACGACCAAGTTGGGAGGTGCATCAGTACAAACTAAAGAAATTACTAGAAGCAGCATGGCTGCCTCTTGTGGTAGATACAGGGTGGACCCTTGGCACTCCTTGAAGTTTTCTGTGAAGGCAGCTCTGGAGAACGAACTTTCCACCCACTCTAAACTGTAGCCCAGAACTGCCTCCAGAGAGATAGCCTTGCACTGTTCATGGTCTGTCTTGACAGGCTGGGAGAAGGGGAACCCAGAGGGGAGGGAAGCAGCAGGAACAATAAAGCTGGGTTCCTGAAGGAGAACCCCCTGGCCAGGGTTCCTCCACCCAGGGCGGTGATAAAGTTCCATGATCCCAGACTGGAGGCTGAAAGAGCCCTTGTCTGGAATTCAGTCTGAGCAGGAAGGTTTGAAACTCTGACAGCTGCTTGATTTTCTTTCCTAGTACCCATGTTTGCTTGTAGTTAGAGAAGCCCAGGAGGTCATCAGATGGGAGTGAGGGTGACCAAACCAAACCACAAAGTCTCCTGAACCTCTCTCACGGGGCGGGGCCAGAGCAGGCCATTCTGGACAGACTGGGTTTTCCTGGCCACTTCCTTCTCACCCGGGTTGGGGATCTGAAAGGACCAGGCACCCACATATGTTTGGAATTCCTTAGTTCCCCAGCAGCTTCTTCCTTCCTCCCACCCACCCCCTTCCCCTGGGGCCAGCCAGCAGCAGCAGGAGCGAAGCCATCTCTACGGTTTATGGTGCGTTTGAGGACCTCTGGTCCAATTCTCCTCCTTACGCCTGAATCTGCAGCCCAGTATCTCTGACAAATGACCATTTAGTCTTTATTTCTGTATCTCCAGGATGGGTAACTCACTTCCAATACACGATGTGAGTTCCTGGGACAATAGAGAGAAGTGGGTAAAAGAGTTGTGTAGGGCCTTGGGGGAGATGCATCTTTTGCAATTCAACATAGGATAGAACATGAAGAGACTGCCTGCATGAGGTTCAGATCCATGAAAAAGAGAGTGAAAAGCCTAGCATAGGGATGGAAGAAAGACAGGAGATGTGGCCTTTGAGGGGCCTGGCTTCACCATAGCTTCCCCACCCTCCTTTCTTTGCTAACGTCAGCCTCAGCCACCTAGGTCACTTTTTTATCACTGGTGGGGTGGGGTGCTAAATGCCTTAATAAATCACATCTAGAGTGCAACGTCTCAACAAAGTAGAAGTTTATTTCCCATCTGTGTATTTAGTAGGTATCTTTCTTTCCAGGGACCCAGCAACTTTCTTAGAAGGAAATGGCAACCCACTCCAGTATTCTTGTCTAGAGAATCCTGTGGCCGGAGGAGCCTGGTGGGCTGCTGTCCATAGGGTCGCACAGAGTGGGACACGACTGAAGCGACTTAGCATGCATGCATGCATTGGAGAAGGAAATGGCAACCCACTCCAGTGTTCTTGCCTGGAGAACCCCAGGGACAGAGGAGCCTGGTGGGCTGCCATCTGTGGGGTCGCACAGAGTTGGATATGACTGAAGCGACTTAGCAGCAGCAGCTACTTTCTTATGGTGGCCCTGCTGGCTTCCTCCAGCTTCAGCATTTGACTGGCAATCAGGGAAAGCAAGAGGGCATGAAAGGTTGAGCAGAAACTTTGTGTGAGCCAGGCCTGGCCTTTGTGCACACCCTTTTATGCACTGTTGGATGGCCTGAGACCAGTCATACAACCACACCCAGCCTGGAGGGCAGGCTGGGAAATTATGGTCTAGCCCTGCATCAGGAAGAAAGGAAAGGCATTTGTGAAAACAGAGCAGTCTCTACCACAACCTCTTAACCCTTCAGGTCTCCTAACCCCATACTCCACACTCTGAAGAAAGGGCCTGCCAGCCTGGCCCATGTCAGAAGGGGCGTCCTGCAGGCATCTTGCCCAGCCTGGACCTGGCCCAGAGGTACCCAGTCTCTCTGCTTTGGGGGAATGACCTCCCCTCTGACACTGTGTGTTTCTCCTCCACAGTATGTGGCCTTTGCCTCCCTGTTCTTCATTCTCGTCTCCATCACCACCTTCTGCCTGGAGACTCATGAGCGCTTCAACCCCATCGTGAACAAGACAGAGATCGAGAACGTGCGGAACGGCACACAAGTGCGCTACTACCGGGAGGCGGAGACGGAGGCCTTCCTCACCTACATCGAGGGCGTCTGCGTGGTCTGGTTCACCTTCGAGTTTCTCATGCGTGTGGTCTTCTGCCCCAACAAGGTGGAGTTCATCAAGAATTCGCTCAACATCATCGACTTTGTGGCCATCCTCCCCTTCTACCTGGAGGTGGGCCTGAGCGGCCTGTCCTCTAAGGCCGCCAAGGATGTGCTGGGCTTCCTGCGTGTTGTCCGCTTCGTGCGTATCCTGCGTATCTTCAAGCTGACCCGCCACTTCGTGGGCCTGCGAGTCTTGGGCCACACTCTGAGAGCCAGCACCAATGAGTTCTTACTGCTCATCATCTTCCTGGCTCTGGGCGTCCTGATCTTTGCCACCATGATCTACTATGCCGAGAGGATAGGGGCGCAGCCCAATGACCCCAGCGCCAGTGAGCACACCCACTTTAAGAACATCCCCATCGGCTTCTGGTGGGCTGTGGTCACCATGACGACGCTGGGCTACGGAGACATGTACCCACAGACGTGGTCCGGCATGTTGGTGGGAGCGCTGTGTGCGCTGGCGGGCGTGCTGACCATCGCCATGCCCGTGCCCGTCATCGTGAACAATTTCGGGATGTATTACTCCTTAGCCATGGCTAAGCAGAAACTACCAAAGAAAAAAAAGAAGCATATTCCGCGGCCACCGCAGCTGGGATCTCCCAATTATTGTAAATCTGTCGTAAACTCTCCACATCACAGTACTCAGAGTGACACATGCCCGCTGGCCCAGGAAGAAATTTTAGAAATTAACAGAGCAGGTAGGAAACCTCTTAGAGGCATGTCGATCTGACCTTTCACCTCTGCCCCCTGTAGCGATGATTCCAGATTCAGTCAGACTGCTTCCTTAGTTCCGTGGGTGACTCTGGACCCCACGCTCAGTCTCGAGGTGTGGCTTCTGGGGGCCCAGGGAGATGCTGGGCAGCCAAATTCATGAGGCAAGAGCCTGCTAGAACCTCACTGGTGGCCCCCGGTAAGGAGGTTGACACACTGGTCTCGTGGGGTTCTGAAGAGATGCCACGGCCCGCGAGGTTGCTGAGGACTCTCTTAGCAGGAGCCCGGGGGCTCCGCTGCTCGATGGGCAGGAGTTGGGCATGAGTCGCTGACTCAGGCCACTGACCCAAAGTCACGGCGGGGCAGGGTGGGTGTGATTTGGAAATGCCAGACAGCTGCCCATCTGGTCTTTACACGGCTCCCTTCGGGCAGTGCATGCGGCACGGATGGTGCCTGGGCTCTGGCAGGAGATCCCTGCAGAGACAGCAGCAAGGATTCTCACCCCCCCAGCAGAGCCTGTCTCCATAGCTGAGTAGCATTCCTGCTCCGACGCCGGCTGCCTAGCTCCAGGCGTGTCCTCGGAGACGCCTCTTGCCCTCCGTAACAAGCTTACTCACCCCACAGCATGCAGAACCAGCTCATCTTCTACCACCACTCTAGAGTTTAGCGTTTATCTTTAGGAACCTGTTGGAGTGACTCCAGCTTTCACGTTGTCTGTTTGGGTTGATGGTCCAGTGGGAGTTTCCGGTGGCCTTCTTTCTGATGGAAGCAGCTGGTGAGCGAAGGACTAGAGGGGGCCACCCCCCGGGCAGCTTAGATGAAAGCGCTTCAGACCAGCAACAACCTCCCACTGAGAGTGTCCCCTGTTTCCGGCGGCAGGGACCGCAGCAGCAATACACGACATCCCACCGGTGTACGCCCACCTTCCCGTGAATTCAGTGGGGGTCAGGGAGGGGGGAGGGGGGCCGTGAAACAATACTAGTCACCGTGGGATATATTCTCATATTCCATGGCTAGTGGTTCGTTATGGGACTGTCTCAGTTTTATGAGAACCTGCACATAGCACATAAAGTTGATCATGGGGCTCTGGTCCGAAGATATAAAGCCCATAGTCTACCTCTACCCATGGAATACCATCGACTTATTCTGTGGACACAGGGATTTGAAGGGAATGAACAACCCAGAAAAGCATGATGACACTGAACTCAGAAGGAGTGCCGGGGCGAGGGAGGCTGAGTGAGTGACAGGTAGTGTTTAGTCTGCAGAAGACACCCCTGTGCCCAGGGCAGGAGGTAGGGGGCTGCAGGCTCCCTCAGCCCTAAGGAGCAAGTGTCCCCTGGTTTGGATGGCCTCCCCAGTGGCTGACTGATTCTTTCTTCCCTGATGCCCCACTCTCTGGCCCACCACCCCCATCCTCCTCATCCAGCTTTATCCCATAGCTACACTGCCCAGAGTGGTACCCCAAAGTCCACCTCTCTGTCTGAGGTCTTTCCAGCCCCTTCACCTGGTCCCATACCCCTCCCCACTCCCTGGGATCCCTGTAGGCACCTGAGAGGAATGTGGCTAGTGTTCTGGGCTGGACCAGGAGTGGGGCAGGGGTCTCAAAGGCTGGAATGGGAGAGTCTGGGATGGGGCTGGACTCCACGGCCAACGCGTGGCTCCTGCTTAGCCAGCCAGGCATGGGCCGTGGAAAGCCCCTGCCCTGCCTCTCTGCTTGGGATCATCTTGCCCTTCTGTTTGACCTCAGGAGCACTGTCATGGTGAGGAAAATTCTTGGAGCTCTGGGAAAGGGTCTGGGTGGGCCTTGCCCCTAGCTGAGCCTGAGTGGCATCGCTATAGTGCTCTGTGGGCCTCTGTAGCATCTTCCCCAGTGATTCACTCCAGTCAGGCACAAATCCCTCAGTCCCAGACAATGCCAGTATCCTCCATGTGCTGAGGGCACACGTGCATGCACGTGCACACACACACAGTGCAGATGTGTGTTCTGACATGTACACCAGCTAGCCCCAGGACACAGGCCCTCTTCCCGGAAAGCCTGTGCACTCCGGCTGGAGCCCCTGCACCCCACCACCATGACAGCCCTGTCCCTGGGACCCTCTTTGCCCTGGCCCCAGGTCTCAGGGATCCAGATTGTCCTGGCTCAAGCCAGGTACTTGGAGCCCTTCTCTCTGGGGCCCAGATGCCTCACTCCCTCCCGTCCCCCACATTCTGCCTCCTCCCCTTTCCCAAGTTCTCACTGCTCCTGGGGTGCTGTCTTGACGTCCCAGACCTGCTCTGAGCCTGGTCCCTCACCAGAACCCTCCTCCCTCTGAAAGCTGGTGTGTGAGAACCAAATTATCACCCAGAGAGTGTGTGATCCTTAGGGAGTGGTCTCCCCATTTCTGCATTCCCAAGTCCCTTCCCGTTGGCCTCCTTTTCTGCTTGCAGCTATGCTCCTTGGTGGGCATGGGGTTGGGGTGTGTTGGTGAGTGAGTGTGGGGGTGGCCAGAGGTAAGGAAGGTAAATACTGGGGGAGGCTGGACCCTGCAGGAACTGAGAGCTGAGATGCAGTCCCCAAGACCTTGACAACCTCACTTCACCCCAAGGGCAGTCAGTTGGCCCAGTGAGACCTGGGGCTCTCCAATTTCACCTTTAGAACCTGGGTTGGGGCAAAGTGCAACATGCTGGGCTCTGAGGGCAACCCCTGCCCAGGGCCAGACTCCTGGGACTCAGACAAGCTGTCCCAGTCATGTCAGCAGCACTCTCCCCTCCCCTCTCCGTCTTGGTCTCTCCTGCAGCCTCAGGTCGAGTGTCTGGTTTCCTCGGTACCATGGATGATTTGGCCCCAGTGTTTGGGGGATTCGCCCTGGCAGGGGTTGTAGGGTCTCATGGGGGGATGCCAGGATGGCATCCCCTGGTCAGGGACTTGGGTTGATAGTCCAAGAGAAGCTGCTTCTCTCGCAGAAAGGGGGTCCCTCTCCGACCTGCAGTTGGGGCCCAGACCCCCTGTTTTGGGCAGTTCAGAGTGTTCCCTCTGTCCTGCCGTGTGCATTCACGTGTGTCTTGTCCATCTCTGCTCCTGTGATGTGGGTTGGTCCTCTGTGGTGCTGCGTCTGGGGCTGTGGGGTCCCACCATAGGTGAGCAGCGGGCTGACACAGGGGCCAGGTGGTGGCCAGACCTCCCCCTTCCTGTCCATGAGCACCTAGGGCAGCAGTAAGGTCCTGAAAGCACCTCCATCTGGGTCTGCCCCTAGCTGAGATAGAGTTACCCCCTGCAGCCTCTGGGATCTGCCCGGAGCAGCTGAGTCCAAAGCGGCCTCAGCCCCAGCCCTCCACCCCTCCCCTGCTGGTTGCAGTGGGTGCAGGAAGTGGTGTACTCCCTGGGGCAGGGGAGGTGGTGGGATTGGGACAGGGGTGACCAGGCAGGATGTGGGCAGGGCCCCTCTGCAGCGGCTAACCAAGTTTCTGCTCAGATGCAGGGCCAGGGTGGGCAGAGGGGGGCCCTGAGTGGGGTCAGCGAGGCCCCCAGGTGGCTAAGGGGGAAGGAGCGGAGAAATAAGGGGCTCTGACGGCCAGGACTGGGTGTTCTTTTCTGTGTTGTTCACATGCTCTCTTTCTCTCTCTCCACTAATCATGTCTCTCTCTCTCTCTCCTCGTTCTGTTGCATGACTTGTGCCGGTTCTCGTGATTGTACTCAGCTCGTGTCTCTCACAGACCATCCCCAGTTAACTGGAAACTGGAAATCCAGTTTCCCTGAGCCCCGAGCTGGGCAGCCCCCTCTGGGGGGCCAAACCCAAGGAAATTCCCAGCCACCCCACCTGCCCCACCCTAGCCCTGCGTGCGCCCCCGGCGCCCGCTGCTGGTGTGAACAGTAAGTACCTTGGTGGTGCCCGGAGACCAGGGCACACAAGCCAGCCTGCTGGCTCAGGGCCGGACATCGGGTTCTCCTTGCTCCAAAGTTTAAAAAAAAATGACCCTCTCGCGGACGCTCATCTCTCTCAGCCCATTTCAAAGCCTGGAAACCATCTTTGTGAGACGCTGCCCATGCTGCCATTTCATCATCGCAGGCCCTCGGGTCTAGTGGGGGCCGAGGGGCCCTGGGCCAGGGAGGGCAGGGCTCCCAGCTTTCTGGGGAGCAGGTGGGAACTGAGGGACCTGGTGGTCATCTCATCTAAAGGACAAGGTCGGGGTACGAGGGGCCAGTCTTGGGTGAGTTGGTGCCTCTGGCTTTTTTCATGAGTTCCCCAGGTTTGGTGAGCTGACCCCTCCTTGGCCAGTCTCTTTTCCAGCCCTCCTCTGGAGTTGGGGAGGGAGAGTATGGTTCCCAGTTTCTGAGAGCACCCCAAATCACAGATAAGCCCACAGCCCAGGGGGTGCTGGCTCCTTCAAAGAGCAGGACACAAACACTCCCACCCAGGCTTGGCCTCTTCTCAGAGGTCATGTTTGGGAGAAGAAGCAGACTCCAAGGAGGGAAGGGGGTCTGGCTCACACCCACCCAGGCAGCCCTCTCAGCTGCCCCCTGGCCCGACCCCTGCAGGGAAACCAGCCTCAACTTCAGGTCCTCCAAAGGCTGTGGGAGCTGGCTGCCCCAGGAGCACGGCACTGGGAGGCAGAGTCACAAGGAGAGTCTCAGGCTCAGCCACCCAACCCTGGGTGTGAGCCCCGCAGGAGGTAGATACCTCTGCTGACAGTCGATGGCCAGTAGAGAGATCCGCAAGTCTGGCTCTCCCCCCAGATGGAGATGCTGCCTGCTAGGACTCGCTGTTTTCCCCTAGAAGAAAATGTGTGCAGGGTACTATCGGCTCCAACTGCCATCCCCCTGTCCACTACCTCCTCACTTAAACTTCCTTCCCCTCTCCCCAGAGACCCTTGGGAGGGCCAGCCAGACCGGGAGGCAGGACCGGCTGGTCTGTGTGCACACCTGTGCACCCTCAGACACACCCCCAGTGCTAGGCAGCCCCCAGTTCCCCAGAGTGGCCCCAACCCCAGTCACGTGGTATCAGAGTTACCTTGGTAACTGGCCTTTCTGGTTCAGAGTGAATTGGGGAGTGAAGCCCCTGGGATTTGTCAAGAAACACACTGTACATGAAATGCTTTGCCATCTTGTACGACAGACTTTTTTTTTTTTTAAGTTCCAAAATTATGATGGGATTTTTTTTTTTTGGATTTGCTTTACGAATAAACCTGATTGGTCCATTTCTCTTTTGACTGACTGCCTCTTTGTAGTGACATGATGTGTACACGGGTGGTAGTCCCGCCCGCGGGCACGCTGAGTGTGTGCACACAGAGAAGGATCACTTCTGTGTGTAGTTTCAAGATGTGAACAGGGTCACGGAAGAGGGTCAAATTGGGTGGAGAGTCTCTCCAGCGTTTTGCCCCTCTTTAGCCTTTCAGAGGGCCTTCCCTGTGGTCATGCCCATGTTGGGTCTGTCTTCCCTTGAGGCTCTCACCCTGGAGGAAGTCTTTGAGGAAACCTCAGGCTTCCCTTCTAACTCAGTGGGTGAAGAATCTGCCTGCAATGCAGGAGACACGGGTTCGATTCCTGGGTTGGGAAGATCCCCTAGAGAAGGAAATGGCAACCTGCTCCAGTATTCTTGCCTGGAGAATCCTATGGACTGAGGAGCCCGTCCATGGCTCCTCAGTCCATGGGGTCACAAGAGTCAGACACGACTTAGTGACTAAACCACCACCACCACCACCACCAGGGCCCACCCTGGGGACTGAGTTGGCGCCAACCTAATCAGGAAGAGTCTGCTTGGAGGGCAGAGAGTGGGGGAGGGGTCCCCAAGAGTGATGGGTGGGGGCAGAGGCCGACGGAGCCCCCTCTGCCTGCTCCAGAGGCGTCCACGATGCTGCTCTTGGATTTGGGGGAGCGCTCTGCTCTGGCCAGAGCTGCACCCTCACCAAATGTGCCCCCAAACTTCTTCCCAGGTTCCTTCTCAGGCTACCGCAGAGGCCAAGACTCGTCTTCCCCACCCGAGTCCATCAGCCGCTGTTGTCTTTACACATCCATTTGCTCTGCTTTGCGGGGGACGCTGCCAAGAGGAGATGGAGGAATGGGAGCCCCTCCCAAACCCTGGCCACTGTCACTGCCTCATGCCTGCATTCTTGTTGCGCCTGTGCAAGCTGATGAGGCCTGCTTGAGGCAGAGCAGGGTGGAAGACCCCGGCTTGGTATGGGTGGTGATCGGAGTGGACTGAGTGACCAGCTTAAGTCTGTGCAGGGAAGGAGCAGATTGAGTGGTCAACTGCATGGGGGACCAGGAGACTGCGTATGGGGGATGGAGCATAGAGAGTGACCAGATTAGGTCCATATGGGGGTGGGATAGTGATCAGATAGGGTGTGGTGGGGGAACAGCGTGCAGCAAATGACCAGACAGGATCCACAGGGGGCCTGGAGTAGAGTTGCCCCTTGGGGTTCTGGGTGGGGCCAAGGGATGCCTGAGCAGACAGCTGGATGTAGAGGGGGCAGCCAGGCTCTGGTCAGCAGCAGAGGGATCAGAAAAGGCTGCCGCTCTGGACAGGAGTGTTTCTGCGTGTCTGTCTGTCTTCTCCCTGAGCTCTGTGTCTGGCCCTCTACCCATGACCACATCCACACCATCCTGTCTCATCGGCCCCACCTTGGACGTTGGGCCCGGCCCCCCAGCACCGCGCTTGCTGGGCCCATCACCAACTCATCTTTTTGCAAACTTTGAGCAAACCCAGGAACCCTCCTCTCCAGCACTGTGGGCAGCCCAAAGGCTGCCCGAACGAGCTGGGGACCCCCAGCCTCGTGCCTCTGCCTCCACGGCCCGCTCACTTTTCCGTCCTCAGTCACGGGCTGCCCTTTGCTGATGTCCCACTCTGGCCTGTCTCCCCCCCTGCACTAAACAGTTTTCAGTGTCTCAATAGCTTCTGCTTATATGTTTGAAGATTCCAAACTGAATGGGGAGGTGGCGAAGGCCGCGCTGGCGAACGAAGACTGCCCCCACATAGACCAGGCCCTCACTCCCGATGAGGGCCTGCCTTTTACGCGCTCGGGCACCCGCGAGAGATACGGACCCTGCTTCCTCTTATCAACTGGGGAGTACGCGTGCCCACCTGGTGGAGGAGTGAGAAAGGGTATGTAGAGGAGGCTGGGGTGCTCTGCGTCAGCGGGCCTGCCTCGCGCTCCTGCACATGGGTGGGTGGGGTGGTGGGCGAGGGGCGCTGAGGGGCAGGCAGGCACACTGAGGGGGTCAAGGAGCAGGAGGAGCCCCAGGGTCAGTCCCCGGAGGTCTGAGCCCCACCCTCCCCAAGTGGGACAGCAGGCTGGCAGAGAGAACCTGAGGACCAGGCAGCTGTGGGTTGGAATTGAGCTCGGGAGTAGGAGGGGACTTGGAGACAGGCTGGCCCACTACGTTCCCCCATGGCAGAGGGGTACCCAGAGATGTGGGAAGATCCTCGACTTCCCCCAGGCCACTCTGGCAGATGGCAGGTCAGACCCCAATGGCAAAGTGATTTCCCTTGTCCCTTGGCTGGGAAGAGCAACAGGGTAGGCATGGGCTGGCCGGGACCCTGGGGGCCTAGCCACCCAAGATCCATGTTCCAGAAGAGGCATCCTTTAAAAAGAATCTGTAGACCAGTTGCAGAGGGTGGGTCATGATGATAGAGATAGCTTAGAGGCTTGGCAGTGAGGCCAGCGTCCTTGCAGAGGTAAGGTATGTGCCAGTCAGAACACTGTGAGGGATAGATAGGAAACTAGCCAAGAGGAGGTGGTTATGTAGGACTCCACGCAACCCCTTCCAACACCAGCACCCATTAGCCACGACCCAGGGTGTGGTCAGCGCCCCCTTGTGGCTGGTGAAGGCGGAGCCCCGTGGTGGTCAGCGTTGAATCAGACCCTTATCTCATAGCGACCTCCTGGGGACAAGGCTTCCACTAGAGCTTGAGCATGGACTGGGGAGAGGTTTGGGGCGGGGGCCCAGCGCACCATAGACCCAGGCTCCAGACACCGGGCAGGGCCTGGAAGGCGGAGGAAGCCATCCTCGGCACAGCGTGCTGGCTGGGCGGCTCTTGCATGTTGGGGAGCGGCTCACAGGCTCACACGGGATGGTTGCATGCTGACTGAGGTGAGCAGGTTGGGCTAGATAGTTGGTTTTTTAGAGCAACAGTTGGTGTAGCTGGTGGCCATTCACAACTGCTCCAGTATTTGAAATGGTTCAATAATATGCAAGGAGAAAATAGAGAATTCAAAATAAAGGGCAAACCCAGAAGAGGAGAGGCAGCCCACACGGAGACGGGGGAAGTCCTTCTGGTGCTTGGCGTGCTCTCCTGATCCAGGCTGGCCTCTGCTTCCTTGCCCTGCCTGGAGGTCCCGTGGACCCCAGTGCGGCATACCACGCCCGCATGGTACTGCATGGAAGGGGGGATGCCGGCCTGGGGGCTGCCTGCCCCATCCTCGGCACCTTCCGTGGATAGGCCTGAAGCTCCCCTTCACAACCGGCTTTCTCCCAAGTGGAGGCTCTAGAAAACCAGGATCAGGGGCAAGCCTAGGGGATGGGAGAGGAAGGCACACAGACCATTCCCCTTGGCTGTGCTCTGCTGGGAAGGTCTTATGGGGCTGCCTGTCTCCCTCATCTTGAATGTTGGATCAATCTGTGTGGCTTAAAAGAGCAGACAGGAGAGTTTCTTGACTGGGCTTCCAGAAGCCCAGGGTGTGTGGGACAGAAGCAGCCTGTAGGGAGCAAGGAGTCTGATGGCAACCACTGTCCACAGATGGTACCCACTCCTCAGTCCCCCAGAAGCACCGAGGGTGGGGAGCCCCCACCCGCATCCACCCGACCCTGCTCTCATGGTGTCATGACAGCTGCTGAGGACTTGCTTTTCTCAGGATAATGCCAGGCCATGAGCTGTGTCGGGGATAGAGAACAGTTAGGGGCTCAGCCCGTTCCCCCAGGAGGGAGAAAAAGAGGCGTGCTGGGCTGGCTCACTGCATGGGAGAACCAAGCCAACTGGAGAAGATCCTGCCTGCCTCTGCATGTGGCTGTTCGGTCTTTCCTCCTCCTTCCTTAAAAACTAAGTACCAAGCGGGATGGGAAAGCCAAGAAGAGAAGCTCAAGTGTTAATTGTATTCTTTACATACAGATCTTTGCAAAGAAAGCCCTGTCATTGCTAAGTATATGCCGACAGAGGCTGTGAGAGTGACTTGACCAGGCGACTTGGCCCAGGACACTGGTGGCTATTAAGCATCTGGGTGGACCTGCAGCCCCTCCTCGCCCTCGGACAGAGTAAATTCACGCCATGCAGGTTTGCCGGACGAGTCCGAGTGGCCCAGGCCTTGTACTAGGACGGACGTAGCTTTTCTACGGCCAAATGGTAACTGACCGTAGAGGATTTCTTTTCCTTCTTTTCCTTTTTTTTTTTAAAAAAAAAACTTTTAATTTATCCGGGGAAGGGGTGGGATGGAGGGGTTCCTTAGCATGACTTGCATGAAGTTCAACAGAAAACCCAGCAATCCAAACCCACAAACCCCACCTGCAACTGTATGATTACCCTAAACCATGACAACAATGAAGAAAAATAAGCAAGAGTCCTCTATTTTCTTTCAAAGCTCTTTCCTTTTATACATGTTGTTGGAGCCAAACTGTAAAGGTGTTCGGTAGAAACCTGTACTTTTTTTGGGGGGGAGGGGGATGAGCAGGGTTGGGGAAGGAGTGGGGATGAGTAATGGATTGCTTCCCTTTTGTACACGGAGATCGAGAGTAAAGGTTCCCAAAAGGGCAGTCGGTCAGTCATTGGTCATATTGACCTCACCTTCATAGTTCATCTCTCACGTGGAAACTGAAAACTTTGCTCCAAATAGAATTGTGGAAACGCACTGCCGCCTTCTTCCCTCTGTTTGGCATGCTTGCGACCCAGCGGACGTCTCCCCAAGACCCCTGACAGCGGCTAGTCTAGGTTGATTTGATCATCTTAGCGGTGTGTAGATTCAGTGTGACCAACTCTCATAACAAATTGTTCATAGCAGATAATCAACACCGTGTGGATTTTTCAAGTGTTCTTTCAGAGCACCAAAAAAGATCAGGACTGTGGGAGGGCCAGTCCTCCTCCACCTTTATCAAGGCACAACCCGGCATTGTATGCAATTTAGTACTTCAGAGTTTAAAAAACAACAACAACAACAAAAAAAAACTGCATGCCCAATGTTATGCAAAGCAATTCTAGCATGAAATAAATTTTGTATCATGGTTTCTGTATAGTCTAAAGCAGATTTGTTTTCCTGAAGCAATCGGAGGTTTGCAGAGACGCACTTCTGCATCTCGAATAAATATAGTATTTTCCCAACAGAAACAGAGGACAGTAGCTTGGCTTTGGTCTGATTCTAAAATTAGTGGTGGGGTGGGGGGTGGGAAGGATGATATTTTTGAAAAACACATGCTTGAGTTGAAAAAAAAAAATGCAACATCTCAAGCTCTCACTGCAGCTCGCAACATTCCTGGAAAGAGAGCAATGCTGCTTTAGTTCAGCACCCTCCCCTCCCCGGGCCTTGGCCCTCGATAATAAAAAGCTGACTTTGGACATAAAGCATGAATTTGGGTTTTTATTGCCTCCAGCAGTGTCGTAATTTGGTTCTGGGCCCCTGGTCGGGCCTTCTGCAGCTGGGCTGGGGTGGGGGTGAGCCTGAGCCCTGGCTCCTCTGGTCTCAGGGCCCCATCCAAGGTGCGGGCTGTCCTCTCATTGGGGGAGAGCCAGGACTGCTCCACCCAGCCCACCCTGCCCCTCCCCAGATCCTGTTGGTTGTGATGGAGGGGGAGGCAGCTCTCAGAGGAATCAGCGAAAAACGCCCCGACCTAAGATGGGCCCATCCTCTTGGGGGTTCACCAACATGGAAATGTCTCTGTGGATCCTGCCGTATTCATGATCCTTGAATCTGGTTATGTGGAGTTCCTAGCCCCTGCCCCTGCCACTGCCCGTCATGCAGACCATGGTCACCTCCCTCCTAGGGCGATTCTTGAATCTGCTGAAGCCAGAGGCAGGGGTCTGATGGGTCTGGGTGCCCCACCCAGCTGTACCCTTGCTGGGTGCTCTCCGGCAGCCACCTCATCAAATACCCTTCAGTCTGGCGGCGTCTTGGAAGGGGTGCAGACCTCTCCTAGGGTCTTGATTTGCTTGGGTATTTCACTTGGTTCTGGTTGTGGGTGGGGTGGGGATTGGAGGTCCAATTCTTTTCCTATCCATTAGAGAATCTCAGGTGGAAAAGCCCCTAAAGGCCGTGGCAGGCCACCTCTGAGCACTTTATAGACGAGGAACTGAGGCCCAGAGCGGGGTGCTCTGACCAGGGCCACACACAAGTGGAGGTCAGTTCCCCCCGGATTTCCATTCCCTTGATCCGTCCCAGTATGGCCAAGTCAATGATCATACAGGTGGGTAGAAGTTTGAAGGTAGGTGTCGAATTTCCACCCAACAGTTTCTCATCCCCTCTGAGCACTTACCTCAGCTTCTCAGCTCCCTGTGCAGTCCAGGAACCAGTGAGGGGGGCTGATGAGTGGAGCAGTAAGTGGCAAGACCTTTGCCCATGGGTTACGCGGCCACAGAGCTGCCTGATCCACACCACATGAGTAACAGCCATTCATAAGCATCAGGATGGAGAAGCCGAGCAGTGTCAGCAGCTGCAGGGAGACCAGAGTTCCCTCGACCTGGGGTCCATCCTGGGAGAAGTGCCTCTGGTGGACTCAGGTGGGACTTGACATGAAGCCATTTGGAGTAGGGGTTTTCAGGGACACGGTAGCTGATGGGGAACAGGGATTAACATACACTGAGCATCTGTCATGTGCAGGGCACCTGAGACAAGCTGTCTGATGATGACCCACAGTAATTCAACATGCCCATTATAGAGGCAAGAGAAGAGGCACAGAGAGGTAAAGTCACTGGTTCAAAGCCACACAGCCGATGAATGATGAAGCTAAGTTTTTAAGCCAGGTAGTTTGACTCCAGAGCTTAGGTGAAGCCATCTCAAGTCTCATCGAGGACTTCCTGGGGCTGGAGGTGGAATTGATTGGAACACTGGAGTTACTGGTCCTGAATACCAGGTTCCTCAGGCCATGGGTGTGACAGAAGGGCCATTTACCTGCTGCTCTGAGCTTTCCACACATGTATTTGACTCCCTCGATTTCCTGCTTAAACACCCGTTGTTCTGAGAATGAAGCCAGAGCTCCTTAAACTGGCTGGCAAGGCCCTCTGGATCTCCTCTCCTGACTCTCACCTCTCTGCGCTTTGGTCGCTGGGGAATTTGGACACTGCCCCTTAGAACCTGGAACCCCCATTCCACGTTCTGACTCACTACCCTCCAATTTCGATTTATCACAAAGTCACTTCACTTCACTGTGAGCCCCTGGCCTGGGTTCACCATTCTCAAGCACAGCCTCATCAGATTTTGACCTGATAACCCACTGGGACCGAAGGTGGTGGGGTGTCAATGGACTCCCCTCAAGTGCCTGCGAGGGGAGCCTGTGTGGCAGGTTAGGATGTAAACATCCCCCAAACACCTGGTACGTGGCTGCCCTTCAACAGTCACTCCAGGAGCCTCAGACCTAGGACCTGTGAGCACACAGGGGATCTCACTCCCCTCTCCTTCTTCCTTCTGTCATTCTCATAGGGCAGCATGGTGGGGGCAGGGGGGAAGGCCAATCAGTTTAGTCTCGCAGGAAAAGAAAATCATTCTTAGAAATAAGTGGGCATTTTCTTAAGCTGGCTCCTATGTCTCATTAGCTAGTCAGGGTCAAATGATTGGCTATCCACAACGTAGTTAACAAACATTTGTTAGAGATAAAAGCAGAGTGTGGGTGGGGGTGAGGGGATCCTGGAGCGCACGTGTTCAGCCTCTCCACCCTATGGTAACCCTAAGTGTTTACCGACCAGCTCATTCATTGTTACCCATTGGGCACGTCCTCTGTCCCAGGACCTGTCATTGGTGAAGAGTTCCAGAATTAACCAAGACCTGGTCCCTTGCTCATGAAGAGCTCAAGATCTAGTAGGAATGAAGGGCTTGTGTATCTCCAAGTCTGTGGGTAACCAGTAAGGTTCAAGGCATCCAGAAAAAAAGTCTGGGAGATGCTGCCAACAGGCCTTCACTCAACTGAAAGCCCCCCGCCCTGGGGCTTTCAGGCGCTGCTCAGATCCAGCCAATGGGCTGACGTGGAGAAGCCTGTCCACTGCTGTCACTGGAGGGGACTGAAGGGTCTGAGGTGCTGTCTACTGCCAAGAGCCATTCATTCTGGCACGAGTGGATTAGCTGGGCTCCACAGGCTTCTAAGAAGAGTCTGGCTCAGGTTCTG
The DNA here is from genome assembly GCA_007570785.1 of Antilocapra americana. Taxonomy (NCBI): domain Eukaryota; kingdom Metazoa; phylum Chordata; class Mammalia; order Artiodactyla; family Antilocapridae; genus Antilocapra; species Antilocapra americana. The sequence continues at coordinate 16,828,933 of ML663009.1, forward strand.
AGGCTTAGGGCCAATGCACCACCTTACCCTGACTCAGGCTGGGGCAGAGCCCCCACGATCTTCTGCCCACAAGGCACCCTTGGCAGGAGCATGAGGGCTCAGCAGCAGAGGTTTCGGGGTTCAGATTTCTTCCAGCAGGTGCCGGAAAAGGTAGGGGGAACTCTTCACAGCTGTGCTATAAGACAGCATGCGGGTTCCTCAGGCACGGAGACCCATCTAGAAGGTGTGGGCCTACGGACTAACCCGTGTGGGGCTGCTTTATGATGCAGACCACTCAGCCTGTAGGACAGCAGGTGGCGGCCAGTAATGGTGGACTAGCTCCAGTCTAGGTCATCTCTGGGCCATCCGATTGCTCCATCTCAGAAGGCTTGGTCCTCTTGGCAAGACCAGCTCAGACTGTCCAGAGAAGTCCTTCCTTCCACTCTGGAAGTGCTTAGAGGTTGTACTGGCCTCTGCTGGTCCTGGGAGGTGAGAGGACCAAGTGCTTTGCTGGCCAGTGCAGTGATGTGGGCTCCACGCACTGGTGTTCAAGGTCAGCCAGTGGCCATGGTGGTCTCCAGGTACAGGCCTGGAGAGCTCAGGATGGCCCTCATCCCCACTCTCCTGGGTTGAACCCCCTGCTGATCTCAGGACCACCCCTTGTCTGTACCTCCTCCAGTTGTCTGGCTCAAAGTACTGGAGGAGTCACCTCCCAGTTAGGACCCTGGGCCAGGAGTGAGGTATGTGACTTAAGACGGTCCCTTCCCCTTTTTGGGCCTCTTTTTTCCCACAAGAACAACAGAAATGTTGGAGACGATCAGTGATTTTAAAACTTTTTCATGGACCCTTGTCAAGTGAAATCTTATGTGAAGCCTGATATATGTACAGGTTAAAATGATGCTGCTGTGACTAAGGAGGAGGGGGACCCCAGACCCCTGTGTGGCTGGCTTTCCTAACGCACAGCCCACACGGTAGCCACTGTCAGGAGCTTGCTGTCAGTCTCAGGAGACTGCTAGGGTCTGGAATGCAGTCTAGAGGCCACTAGGCTAGAAGGTGATTACAGGTCCTCCAGTCATGATGTCCTGGGCTTTTGTAATATTCTCAAGCCTTTGGAGCATAGTGTTGCCAGATTCAAATGCTCTTCTGAGGCAGAGGGAGGCGCTGTGCAATGCATCACAGCCCTGGCTGGCTGGTCGGTGACACTGCCACACAGTCCCCCCAGGGACAGCCACTTTCTGAGGCCCTCTGGCCAAAGGCCTTCTGGCAGTCACAGCAGAGGAAAAGGTGCCATGGCCCCCAGAGCCATGTGTGCCGCCCAGGGAAGCCTGAGGCCTGTGGTCTGGCCTGATGCCCATTTCACCTGAAGGTGCCCCTCCTGCAGAGGCCAGGGCCTGGGGGCAGAGCTCAAGGGTTAAGGTTCTTGATGCTGCTTTCGCTTCAGACTCCCCCTTCCCACGGGGTGCTGGTCCCTCACCTGGAAATACAGTCACACAGACTGGCTGCAGAGCCCTGCCTGGCTCAGAGGAAGACACTGACTTTGGGAGTTTCATTGGTTCTGAAGAGTCCCTTGTCTGTCCCAGGGGTCTCTTTTGCCTGGTCTTTCCAGAAGTCTTGTCTCTTCTTCCACTTACTCATCTACACTTCCTCCAGCCCTACTCCAGAGCCCTCTCCCTTGGTCCCAGTCACGAGGGAAAGAACTCCATCCTGTCCAAGCATTCAGTCACCGAATCAGGGTACAGCAACCCAGGGTACCTTGAACCAGCAGACTGCATGCTCTGGGTGCTGAGAATGAAACCCCAGAGCTGGACTTTCTGTTCCCACCAGTTAGGGACAGGCTGGAGCCTTCTCGCTCCTTCCTAAGTCCTTGGGTAAGAACTTCTCAGGCACTGGGTAGAAATGATGTCTGTTTTCTTGAGCCTGGACACCAGGCAGGCAGCCACCAATCATTCTGGTCTTGTCGGTCCACCTGCAGTGCCTCCTGAGTCCCTCTCAGGATTGCTGCAACCTGACAAAGCAATTCTCCAGGGACACATTAGGTGGGTAAGGTCACTTTATTCAAGGGTGTCTGCCATAAGCCCCCCATTTATGAACCAGTCACATTGGGTTTAGGGAGAAGTTTCTGCATGTCTTTCCTTCTGGTTTCTTTCTTGCTCCATGGCTTCTTGAGATCTGGCTTCCTCGGTGGCATCTGGGGAAGGACTGGCGACCCTGGGGTGCTGGCCCAGGGCAGGGAGGGCTGGCAGCTGGCAAAGGGCCAGTGAGTGGCCGGCCCCACAGCCCACACGGAGTCCCAGGGAGGAACACAGGCCCGGCACGGGCTTCGGGGCCCAGACATCAGCTTCGGTGCCGTCCCCGCACATGCCGTGTTCGTTCCAGCCCCAGGAATGACACACACCAGCTGAGACAGAGAAAGAGAAACAGACTGTTGTAGCTGTGGTTCTGGGGAACAGGCCCAAAACGCTCACCCTGGGGGTGCGGTATCCCTGAGGACCCCAGGTTACACCTGAGGAAACCAAAGCTCAGCCACACCTGGGGTCCTGCCTGCCCTCTGGCTTCCTCCCCTGCCCTCCCAAGTCTGCTTTTCTTCATTCCCACCAACCCGCCACCTCCCTGCTTCAAACCTGGCTCTCCTCCTTGGACCCTCTCTCTCCCTCCCCCTACAGGCACCTCTCCCTCTGTCTCTCTCTCTCTCTCCACACACACACACACACACACACACACACACACACACACACACACTCCTAGACCTGCCAATTCTGCCTCTGAAAGTCTCTCCAATCCTTCCCCACCCCTCCATTCCTGGTCCCAACCCCATTTTCTCTCATCTGGGTCACACCAACAGCCAACTAACCAGGCTGCTCACCATCCACTCTGATCTTCAAAGAGCATCAGGATAACCTCTGACAACGGCAGATCTAACCAGGTCACTCCCCTGCTTCAACACATCACTGACTTCCCACCACCCTGAGAGGCCTTTTCTGGCCAGTGAGGCAGAGTGGTCTGGCTCTGGACCAGCCTGCGGGGCTCCCCTTTCACACTCTCCCCCACCCCACTGCATGCCAGAACCCCTGCTTCCTTCAGCTCCTGAAACATGCCCTGCGGGGCTGACCTTTCTCTTCAAGTCCCAGCTTTGCTGGGCTTTACACCCCACCATCCTTCAGACTCTGTTTAGGTCATGCTCAGAGGCCAGAGTCCCCGGCACCCAGTCAACCTGGATTCCTTCATTGCCCTTGTCCTCTTCCCTGTGAGCGGCAGGTAGATGGTCTGGGTGGTGATGGGTTTACTCTCCCCGCCTCGCGAGACTGTCTGCCCAGCAGTGAGGGAGGAACACAGATGTTCTGTTCGCTGCCCTGTCTCAGCTGCGGCTCAACAAGGGTTCACTGAATTGATCAACGACTGAAGAACTCAGACTCCTACAAGCCAGTCTCTGAGCCAGCATTCGAGCACACATCTCTCCGCCAGCCCATGAGGCTCCCACCCCATCACAGCACCTCTTCCTAGGGTTTGGACCCTTTCCTGTAGTCTAACTAAACTCACTCACATTTTTCTGTGGTTGTTAAAAAAAAATTTTTTTATGGATATGAAAGTAATACATCTTCATGGTAGAAAAATATGGATAGGTGTAAAGAAAAGCAGACTCCTAGAATCTTGCCCACTGCAATGAATATTATAACTATTTTATTTTATTTTTTGGGCTGCACAACACAGCACGTGGGATCTTAACTCCCCGACCAGGAATCAACCCATGCCTCCTGCACCTTAACCACTGGACTGCCAGTGAATATTCCCGCTACGAATATTTTCAATATCTCTTTCAAATCTTCAATTTGTGAACCCTGTAAATACTTGTGTACATATCGTCTTGCTTTTCTGCCTTAATAACATAAACATTTCTCCATATAATTACAGATTATTCAAAAAGTAAATTAAAAATAATTTGTTTGAAATTTTGAAAACACTCAATATGCAGAAAAGTACAAATAATTTAACAGACAGACATGTTCCCCAATCAGATTTAGAACACAAGTTAACATTTTACCATATTTGTTTCAACCTTTAAAAAAATAAATCAATCATAAAGATACTGTTTAAGACCCACCTCTCATCCTTGGCCCTCCTTCCATCCATTTCCTCCTTCCAGGAGGTTACTACCACTATTTGAAGTTGGTGTATACTGCCTGCATGCTTGTTCTATATTTTTCTACATATATGTGTCCTTAAATACTACGTTTGTTTTAAAGATTTACATAAGTAGCATCACTCAAATATATCTTTTGTTGTAACTTGCTCTTTATACCACTGTTTTTGAAATCTATCTGAGCTGATAGTTATAGATTTAGTTCATTGATTTCAACCGTGCATAGTATTCTATTATGCATAAATCATATTTTACTTACTCATTTCCCTTCTGATAGACAGTTCTTTAATGGTGATCGTTGCTGCTATTTTATTACACAATATACAATTTACAACAATCCTATTACTATTGTTGCTACTATAAACAGTACTGAAGTGAACATCCTGGAACACATGTGCCTATACAAATTGGTGTTTGGGCACATTGATCCCTAGAAGTCTGAGTATGGTGGAATCACATGTCTACATTTACCAGGTATGGCCAAGGGCTTCCCAGATGGCTCAGTGGTAAAGTATCCACCTGCCAATGCAAGAGCCACTGGAGACATGGCCTTGATCCTTGGGTTGGGAAGATCCTCTGGAGGAGGAAATGGCAACCCACTACAATATTCTTGTCAGGGTAACCCCATGGACAGAGGAGACTGGTGGGCAACAGTCCATGGGGGTGACAAAGAGTCAGACACGCAGGTACGGCCAAACAGCTCTTCACTGTGGCTGCAGTCTCCTCATTTATAGTCCCATCAGTGGATATGAATTTGTTTCCTTCTATCTTTGCCGTTACATTCTTTCGATTCTTATTAAGTACATGTAATTATTTTGCAATTCTGACTACTAGTGAGATGAAGCATCTCTTTATGATACTACCCCTAAATTGCTTCTCCTATGTATTGTGTGTCTACATTCTTTCATTATTTGCCTGTTTTTGGTTGCTTGCCTTTTCTTTCTTCCCAGTTTTTAAGTGCTCTTTGCGTATTCTTTTGTTTATATATCCTTTGTTATAAGTGTCTTCTCCCAGAAGTCTGTGGTGTCTCTTCACTTTGTTTATGGTGTCTTTCATTATAAAGATTATTTAAAATGACTGCCTGAGTATGCCCATTATGGAGATTAAACAGTTTCCTTAACCTGCATTTTATTATCAGATAGGTTGTTTCTAATTTTTCATTATTTTGTGTAACATTTCTATGAGCATCTTTGTGCATGAATCTCTGCCTACATTTCTAATTATTTTCTCAAATTAGATTCTTAGAATGGGAACTTCTGGTCAAATGGCGTGGACATTTTTGAGATTCCTGAGTATTGCTTTGAGTACTGCCAGAATACGTTTCACAAAGGCCACTCGAATATAACTATAGCAATCTGTGTGAATCTCTATATCACTCCAGTATTGTCAGTTATTCATTATTATAATATTTAAAAATCTTTTCTAATTTGAAGGCAAAGATGGTATCTCATTGTTTTTATTGTACTTTTCTGATTCCCACTGAAACTGAAAAATAATTCTTAGTTTTTTCAGATATCTGTCTTTCCTCTTTTGTGTACTGTTGGCTTTACAAGTTTTTCCTGTTTTGTACAGAAGAGTTTAAGTGTTCAGACCCAAAAGCCAGATGGCCTGGGTTCAAAAATCCCAACTCCTCCACTTATTAGCTGTGACCCTGGGCAAGTTACTTAGCTCCTCTGAGCCTCAGTCTCCTCATCTGTTAAATGGGGATAATAGTACCTTTTTCATAAAGTTTATACATACTTATTCATTTATAAGGATTAAACGAATAAGTATATGTAAAATACATAGTACTGCAGTCCACTCTTGGGTGCAGGGGACACTTTCCAAGACCCTCAGTGAATGCCTGAAACCATGAATAGTACCAAATCCAAATCCTATACTGGTTCTTCCTATACTAATGGTCATGTAGCATGTACAGCATGGATGGGCTGGACAAAGGGTTGATTTACATCTTGGGCAGGATGGAGCAGGACAGAGCAAGTTGTCATTACACTACTCGGAGTGGTGTGCAATTCAAAACTCATGAGTTGTTTACTGCTGGAATTTTCCATTTAATATTGACTGACCATGGTTGACAGTGGGTAACTGAAACCACAGAAAGCAAAATTGTGGATGAGGGGGCACTACTGCACTAAATAAATATTTGCCATTGTTGTTCATAAGAGCCTTACTAAGATTATTTTAACAGTATTAATTCTGTGTATGTGTGGCATAAATATTTTTTCCTCAGTTTTATTTAAAATTTTGCTTTGGGTGTTTTGATGTAAAATATAAATTTTGTGGTTCTACACAGTACAATTTCTTGCTCTTTTATTTAATCATTTCTCCCATTGGAAGAATTGGAAGCCCATCCCCATCCAGATTGGAAAACATTTTTGATTTTTTTTTTTCAATGATCTGAGTTTGTAATTATCTTTACATTTCACTCATTAGCCACTGAAAAAAATCTGTTTTGTGGACCACTCTTTCACAGAGGGAGCCTGGCTGGCCCGGGATTACCCTTCTCCTTCCTTTTCCCTGGGAGGAAGGCAGTCATTAGCCAAAAGCTTGGGCTTGGGGAAACACAGATGTCTGCCTGTTTGGCCCATGAGTGAGGAAATGCACACAGAGAGGATGAGCCGCAGGCCACAAGTCCTGCAGTTCAGCAGGCGTTTCAGCCAGGCCGATCTGAGGCACAAGGTGGACGGCGGAACGGGCTTGGGACCTGTGGGCTTCATTCGGCACCTGGTGTGGGCTTCGCGCCCAGCCCTGGTGAGTGGTACCAGCTGACAGTCAGCAGGAATGGGGGTGGGAGGAAGGCAGCACTGACCTAGCAGCAGGACACGGCACAGTGGGCAGCTGGCAGGCCCCTCTCCTCCTGCCAAAGGAAACGCTCTGAGGAAGCCATGCACGGGGCTGGGGTAGCCCACTGGGTTGAGAAGTCTGGCACAGGCATGAGGGTAGGTGCTTTATATTCTTTATCTCATTTTATTCCAACAATCCTGTAAGGCAGTCATGCTTCATAGATTATTCTCATTTTAGAGATTACGAAACTAAGGCTCTAGAACCCAGGAGGTGTGGCTCCAGAATCTATGCTAAACTCTGTACATTCTATATCAGGGTTTGCCAAATTTATTCCGTAAAGGCAGACTGGAAATACTTCGGGTTCGACGGTCTCATACGGTCTCTGCTGCATATTCTTATTCTTTATTACAAGACTTTAAAAATCATTCTTAGCTTGCGAGGCCATACAAAACAGGCCATGAATTAGATCTGGCCCATGGCTTGTGATCCATCAGCCCTGGTACACATATAATACATACTATGGATGACTGTGGACTGTGCTACACTTGCCCTGGTGCTCACATCACCACACAGCGGTGTGACAATGGCATGTCGGGCCCCACCTCCCTCACAGGGCTCCTAGGAGGAGGCCCACATGTGCTGATACACATCAATGCCCTGGTACCGTGCCTGATGCATGGTGACAGTTCACACCCATATGAGAAGCAGACCCGGGGAAAGGAGGAAAAGGCAAGGAAGGCCATGCTAGTGGGAAACCTTCCCCGCAGATGGGGAAGCTGAGGGTAGAATGACAAGTCAGGGGTCCCCCAACACTGTAAAGAAATCTCCTATAGAAAAAGACCAGGCTGCTGAACTTGGAGAGTAAAAGATGGGCTGCTCTGTAATAGAAAGGCTCACCCAAGACATGTTTTAAGTTCTGAGCTCTTCCAGCATTTTAGAAGATGTTTCACACACACACCTGCCTCCCACCCTCACTGACGGCCACCTCTTCAGGGGCACAGTGAAGACGGGAGGGCCCTCTGGTCTCAGCAAGGTGCTACTGTTTTCATGTAGAGGTGAGAGCCCATGACAAGTCTCCTCCTAAGCTAACTGGCATATGGGACATCCAGTTTTCAAAACAAGTGCATTCACGATGACTCCTGGAGTTACACAGGGGTCTCTGCAGAGTGTCTGGCACTCACCAGGTTCTCAAGGACATTGAGATTCCATCTGATTGACCCAGAGCTGCTCTACTGGACCTGGGACATCTGTCTGAGCTTTGGGTCTCAATCCCTTCAGTCGTGTCCAACTCTTTGTGACCTTATGGACCAACCATAGCCCACCAGGCTCCTCTGTCCATGGGATTCTCCAGGCAAGAATACTGGAGAGGGTTGCCATGCTCTCCTCCTGGGGATCTCCCCAACCCAGGGCTCAAACCCCTGCAACTCCTGCATTCCAGGTGGATTCTTTACTGCTGAGTCACCAGGGAAGCCCTGAGCCTTAGGTAGAGAGCTCATAGGTACAGAAGGATTCCTCAACCTCTAGAGTTCAGTGCCCTGTCTGAGGGGCTCAGTGGAGCTGATTCAGGCTGTGACAAGTGACAAAGCTTAGGGCCCGCCACACTTGGATCGGCCTAAGAGCCCTGCAGGCAGCAGAATCTTGGGGTGGGATGGTCCCTGGCACAGGTTGGACCCAGCACCTCAATCTGTTCAGCTCTGTGGCACCTGCCCGAGCTTCTTGGCACCTGGGTCCTCACAGGGCCTTATGGTGCTGGGACTGCAGCCCGACACTAGGAAGGGGGCAGCTTTTCTGTGGGAGGGTACTTGCCTAGAAGAGGCAAGCACCTGAGCTCGTGTGGCAGAAACCCTGAACCACAGAATGGAGACTACATTTCCCAACTTCTTGTGCAGTGGAGCGTGGCCAATGAGTTGTTCATTGTTCAGTTGCTAAGTTGTGTCCGATTCTTTGCAACCCCATGGACTGCAACACGCCAGGCTTCCCTGTCCTTCACTATTTCCTGGAGTTTGTTCAACTCACGTCCAATGAGTCAGTGATGCCATCCAACCATCTCTCTGTTGTCCCGTTCTCCTCCTGCCCTCAATCTTTCCCAGCATCAGAGTATTTTCTAAGGAGTCAGTTCTTCACATCAGGTGAACAAAGTATTGGAGCTTCGACTTCAGCATCAGTATTGGAGCTTCAGCTTCCAATGAATAGTCAGGGTTGATTTCCTTTAGGATTAAATAGTTTGATCTCCTTACTGTCCAAGGGACTCTCAAGAGTCTTCTCCAACAGCACAGTTCAAAAGCATCAATTCGTTGGTGCTCAGCCTTCTTTATGGTCCAACTCTTAAACCATAGCTTTGTTGATATAGACCTTTGTGGGCAAAGTGATGCCTCTGCTTTCTAATATGCTGTCTAGGTTGGTCATAGCTTTCCTGTCAAGGAGCAAGGATCTTTTAATTTTATTTGCAGTCACTATTTAATTTGCAGTCACTGTTCACAGTAATTTTGGAGCTCAAGAAAATGAAATCTGCCACTGTTTCTACTTTTTCCCTCTCTATTTGCCATGAAGTGATGGGACGGGATGCCAAGATCTTAGTTTTTTGAGGCAAGCTGAAATGTTCTGTATTAGTTTATAGAACTCTTCTTCAAAGACAGGTGGCATATGCCCTTTGCCCCTTCTTCTTTCTCCCTTCCTCCATCCTGTCACTGGAAATATGGATATGATGGCTGGAGCTCTAGCTGCCTCCTCTGACCATGAAGATGAGGGCTATGACCTAGGGATGGTGTTTCTCGGTTTCATATAAATGTTACCTTAATTCTCACAGAAACCCTCTGAAGTGTTCTTGCCTCTGTTTTACAGATGAGGTAACTCAGTTCAGAGAGGCAAAAGAACTTGCCCATGGTCACGTGGCCATTCTATTCAGGACTAGAATCCAGGACTCCCGCATCTCAGGGTCCTTCAGTAGTTCCAAAATGGTAATAAAGTCACTGAATACTTAGTGTGTGCGAGGCCCTGTGATAAACACTTTATATGTATTAATTCACTGAATCCCCACAGCAAGCCTGTGAGGTACAACCTAACACACCTGGTAAGAAGTGGACCTGAATTCCAACCCAGGCGGTAGGACTCCAGTATCTCTTGTCAATATGTCATTCTCTTTAGCAAAAGCCCTGCTTCTCAGGTAATGAAGAAAGGTTCAAAGTCATGGCCCACCTGTACAGGGACAAGGTCAGTGATGGGAGGCAAGAGCTGTACCAGGTGAGAGGAGGAGCACCCTATAGAAGAGCAGGGGGCCTCATGAGCATTGGGGATGAGGCCGCGGCAGCTGCAGAAGACCCTGCTTCCTTCTGCCACTGCCCCCCACCCCACCCCAGGGGAGAGGAGGGAGAGATGGTGCGAAAAGTCAGGCTGCCAATGGTTCGCCTTGTCTGCTGCATGTCAGAGGCCACACGTGGACCTCGGGCCTCAGGCAGAGCTGCTCTTCAGCAATACCAGGCAGAGACAGAGAGAGACAGGAGGGGTGAGGTCTGAGCACCTCATGGAGAGGAAGGCTCTGGATTCCAGAGGGTGGTAGATGTCAGTGTGGATGGAGCTGGACTTGGAGCTGGGGAAGTTTGGGAGAAATGTCTGAGTGTCCAGTCGCCCAAGTTCATGGGTATCTCACAATTTGGGCAGTAACTGGTGGTCCCTAGGTCCTGCTGTAAGCATGGAATTCAGGACTCCTGATGTGTTTAGGGTCCAGGTGGCAACCTCAGGACAAAAAGACGAGATTCAGGACCAGACTCCTCTCGCCTGGACAATTAAAACAGCTGGTTCCTGGGCGGGGGAAGTCAGGCCGAAAACACATGTGGACTAGGTCCTCTCGTGGACAATTTCCTGTCTCCCATCGTCTACAATGGGCCTCTTAGCTGACTCTCACGGTGGCCTGTCCCTCTTGGCTGCATCAGCGCTCTTTCTTCTGTTCCAGCCCCACAGGCTTGCCACTACTCCCTGAGGTCATGCAGATCTTTCACACAGTCATGATTCTGCTCAGATGAGCCATTTATTTCATCGTGTGGACACCTCTTCTGGCTTGGACCCTGTACTGGACGCAAGACCCTGAAGAGGAAAATTCAGTTTCTTCCCTGGGGTTCCCAGGCCACTAGGGTACACAGCTATGTGCATGCATGCGCTTCAGTCATGTCTGACTCTGTGTGACTCCATGGACTACAGCCTTTGAGGCTCCTCTGTCCATGGGATACTCCAGGCAAGAACACTGGAGTGGGGTGCCATTTCCTTCTCCAATGCATGCTAAGTCACTTCAGTCATGTCTAACTCTGTGCAGCCCCATGGACAGCAGCCCAGCAGGCTCCTCTGGCCATGGGATTCTCTAGGCATGAACACTGGAGTGGGGCCATTTCCTTGTCCAGTGCCACCATGGGGAAAGACAATTATGGGGACCAATGGCATGTACAAGGGGGCTGGCACAACATGTTTACTGTGGCATTGTTTGTAATTGTGAAAGATTTGAAGGGAAACCCCAAAATACCCATCAACAAAGGAATGTGCCAAGAAACTATGGTTTGACCCTGCTATTGAATAAGACACAGCTATTTAAAATAACGAGGCAGCACTCTGTGGCTTGACATGGGACAATACCTCAGACATTTTTAAGAGAAAATGGGATACAGAACAATATAGAGGGATTATGATTTAACTTATGCAAAGCTACTATATATTTCTGTATGTATAGATTCTGAAGAATACATTCCAAACTGAGAACAAACAGTTTCTGAGGAAGAGAGGGAGAAATGGGGGAAGGATGACTGATATTTTCTTTGTTGTGTGTTCATATATTTTAAAAACCAATAATATAGGATGATGATAAAAAAAAAAACCAACAGTATTTCTAAGGGACAGAGGTAGCATAGAGGAGAGGATTATATGCTCTGCTGTGGACACAAAGCAGGTGTCACTGAAAGTGCCAGGAATTAATTTTGAGCTGGGTTTTGAAGGATGAATAAGAGTTCACCTGTCTTAAGTAGAAGGTACTCACTGACATTCGCCTACATGGGGCGACTTTCACTGATCTTGCTGGCATCTTTTTGGCTGCAGGAGTAAATTTTGGCCCAGTGTAGGGCTGGGTCCTCCTGCGCTGTTGGAAGGCTGTTAATCTCACTTCCTCTGAGTTCTTAAGGTACCCAGAGCTCTCTAAGCACACACACCACACTCCTCCTGGATCTAGAGGTGTTTCTATTTGTAACTGTCTCGCTGGTCTGTGAGCTGGGATGAGAGCCAGGCATGGGGAGCGGGTCACGCTTGTCAACCAGCCCTCAGGTACACGGTACGGGCAGCTCAGGATGGAGCTACTGAGTGCAAGTGGATTCCCCTGCACACAGGCCTTCTGAGCCCCCTGCCCTGTCTGGAGAGCAGCGTGGAGGAGCACAGACATCTCACACAGATCTAGTGCCACCAACGCCAGTCCTGTGCCTGCATCCTTATCTTCATCTCCCTATCTGCGGCCAGAGCAGAGAGCCTCAAGAACAGAGAGCCTTGGTCACAGTGCCCGGAGAGGGGCAGCTCCCACACCAGAACAGCCTAGAGAGTGGCTGTGAGGACAGTGGCCTCACCAGGCCAGTCTGAGGGAAGAGGCACTCCCAGTACAGGACGGGTCTAACAATCAGTCCACTCATCCCCCTCTGGGGCCATGATGCCCTCAAGGCAGGATGTGAGGCAGCAGGAAGCAGCAGGCTTCCAAAGTCAGGAGTGGGGAGGGCCTGCTGGCCCACAGCGTTACTCTGGAGATGCTTTTGTGACTGCAGCCCAAGTTGCTAAGTAGAAGCTGGCTGGCCTGGGGTCCTTTCCAGACCAGGATCCATGACAGCACTGAGACGGGGTGAGAGGAAGAGATGGGGTTTGGGACTGAAGGCGAGAGGGCCAGAGAGGAGGTGGTGGCTGTCCACCAGGTAAGAACGATGGAGGATTTAGGAAGGTCATGTTTAAAGGACATCTGGGATCTCACCAGCCAATCACTCTGCATGGGTGCTCCTGCAAGGGTGTCCTAACTGCTCTCTCTGCTGCCCCTGTTGTATTCCCTACACAAAAACTGAGTGAGGCTGTTCAGATCTGGCAGTAAGTCAACACGGCACTGCTCAGCTCAGATCCTCCGGTGCTTCTTCATTGATTCAGATAAATAACAGCTGGCGTCCAGCTTCTTCCTGGACCTCATGCTCTATGAAGTTCCACCTTGCTGACATCACCACAGCTACAATGACTGGCTCCCCTCCTACTCCTCAAACAGCACTGGCCTCAGGGCCTTCACTGTTCTCGCCGCCTGGACTGCTCTTGTCCTGATGGCCACAGGTTCACTCCCTCGTGTTGTCAGGTATTTGTTCAAGTGTCACCTTATCCGGGGTTCCCAGGGGGTGCTAGCGATAAAGAACCTGCCTACCAACGCAGGAGATATAGGAGACGTGGGTTTGATCCCTGGGTTGGGAAGATTCCCTGGAAGAGGGCATGGCAACCCACTCCAGTATTCTTGCCTGGAGAATCTCAGGGACAGAGAAGCCTGGCGGGCTACGGTCCATAGAGTCACAAAGAGTCAGACCTGACTGAAGCACCTTAGCACACGTGCACACACGTTATCTGAGAGGCCTTCCCTGCCAACTCTATATGAAACAGCCATCTACACCCCTCCCCATCTCTTATCTCCTCACTTGCTTCATTTTTCTTTATATTTTAAACTTGTTATTTACAATCTCTCTCCTGACCAGAATACCAGCCCTCTGAGAGCAGGATTCTTTGTTTGCTGGTACTTCCTAGCACCTGAAACAATACTAACAGTACATTAGCACTCATACCTGTTGTTTGAATGAATGGACACTCGAATGAATGAATGGCTGGCAAGAGCAGGGAGCTGCCGGATCTTTCCCAGAGGCTAAAAGAGCCCACTGACGGGAGGAGATGCCACGCGCAGGCCGATTTCCGCTTACCATCAGGAAGAGCACTGTAAGGACAAGAAGGCTGCCCTGGAGAGGGGCAGGTGGCCTGTGCCAGAGGTTCTGAGCCTCCAGCTGGTGAGGGCATTCCTATGGTGGGTGGAGTCTGAGATGAGACAGAGCAGAAGTCCTGCTAAGTCTGGAGAACTTGCGTGGTGGTGTGGGTGGGTTTGGATGTGAATGAGAGAAAGAGAGAGAGAGGAGGAAGGTGGAAGCAGAAGAGCCGAGGAGCGGGGCACATGCCCTGGGCCAGAGGCTGGCTTCCCCGGACCTGATAGAGGCATGGCCTTGGTTCAGATGATAGATAAAAATGGGTTGAATGGATGGGTTTGCCCTCAGAGGTTTCAATCTGAGGCTGCAAGGCTGGGGCTGTTCTAGAACCTCTGTTAGAGTCCGATCACTTAAAATGTTGTTCAGTTTTCCCTGTCAATCCCTACCCCTTTACATAAGAGGAAGCCAGCCCGGAGTGGGGCAGTGTCACGCCAAAGGTCCCCACCTGCACGCCTTCTGCCGCTATGTCCCCTTCTGCATCTCTGCGGGCGCCACATTTGATGGTTAAAACAGTCCGGTGAGGAAGGGTTGGGAAGGGAGGGAAAGCTGAGTCTGAGAAGGTTCAGAAACAGCCAAGCTGAGAGAGACGGAGGCCAGCCGCATGCACCCCACCTCCCAACACACACCCAGGGATAAGGAGGTGCTGCGGCTGCTGTGGCGGCCTGGGTCACCTGCAGAGAGAGCGTGCTGCGGCATGTTGGCCCCACTGGGTGACTATTCTTAGACCTAGGGAGCTAGGAACGATGGATTTAGAACTTACGAGGTGGAAACGTGTTGGCCTGTTTTATAAACAACCAAACTCCTCCCCACAGACTGTCTTTCTGATTCTGTGTTCTCTGTCAGAACTGCTGGCTTTCTGGGCATCTTGGCTGCCCTGGGAGAAGGAACAGAAAAGACAGCTCACCCTCTCGAGGGCCTGCCAGGACCACAAGTGGAGCCAAGGGCTCTGCGTGACCCATCTCATTGAATAGCGCCGCCCTGGGAAGGAGGTATTTTGGTCACACTCTACAGATGACGAAACAGAGGCTGGGAAACACCCTGGGAGGGTGAGGCTGTGAGTGAGGAGGCCCAGGATGGAGTCTGGTGCTGCCAGCAGGGCTCTGCCCTGGAGATGGAGCAATAAGAGAACAGCAAGGCGCCTGTGGGGTTTATTCCCTTTCAGTGTTTGCACATTGCTCTCCTGGCCTCCAGACTTCTCCACTGCAAGTGATAGGTCATCCCTTCAGAAAACCTAATGGCCTGTCCCACAACCCCTCCTCTGGGTAGGTTCCAAGTTGTCATCATCCCTCTTAGATGTTTGGTCCCCAGAGCTGGCCGAGGGCTCTATCCAGAGGCACACTTGGTTCCCAGGGGCTGCCTGCATCAGTGTAGCCTAAGGCCACATTAGCTGTGTTGGAGTACAAGTCGGCTGACTCTTCCCACAGCCCACTTCCACCCCAAAACTGTTTCTGCAGGAGCTGCTGTACTGTGATGTACAAACACTGGCCTGGGTGCTGGTGTTTGGACCTGACTGGGAGTTTTAAGATGTCTCCATCAAATATCACTTTCCTAAGTGAACACAGCCCACTTCTGAGGGGCACCAGCCGAGGGGCACAGTATAGCGCTGAGGCCTGGAGCCTGGTCACGGCAGAGCCTCTTGACACTGTGCTCCCCACACCTGTTTGGGAACCCCCAGTGTTCAGAAGAGGAGGCAGGGCGCTAACGTATTAGTTGGGGTGGGAGGAAGAAGGTCTGTTCTAGAATCCAGCAGCAGGTCCAGAAGAAACCACACACAGGTTAGGAGGTTCGGGCACTCGAGTCCGCTGAGAAGCCAACGGACAACACAAACCTGAGCAGGACTTCTCCTTACACTGTCCAGTCACTTTATAAATACCTGCTGAGTGTCTGTTCTGGGTGGGGAGCTGGTTCAGCCTGATCCATTTGGTCCACAAAAACCAGGTTCCCACACAGGTGGGGGTGCTCATCCCGCTGTGACAGTGCCGGGAGCTGGGTGCCCTGGTACACCCAGAAAGGCAGCGGTCAGTTCTTCACAGGGAGCAAACCCCTTGGGAACAGGGTCTGTCTCGTTATTGATCTCTTTTTTTTACAGATGATAAAATTTTCTTGAACTTCATGCCATTAAAAAAAATTATAGTACAAAATGGGAAACAACTAAGGACTAATACTTTCAATTTACATTAATGCATTTTTTTCCTTTTTAAAAAATGTTATTTTTTAGAGCAGTTTTAGGTTCACAGAAAAATCGGAAGAAAATAGAGTTCCCTGCCCCCACATACTCACAGCCTCCCCACCATCAACATTCCCTACCTGAGCAACACATTTGTCATAGTCAACAAACCTACACTGACACATCATTGTGACCCAAAGCCCATGGTGTACATTAGGGGTCACCCTTGGTGCTGTTCATTCTATGTGTGTGTATGTGTGTGCGCTAAGTTGCTTCAGCTGTGTCCAACTCTTTGTGACCCTATGGACTGTAGCCCGCCAGGCTCTTTTGTCTATGGGATTCTCCAGGCAAGAATACTGGAGTGGGTTGCCATTTACATTCTATAGGTTTGAACAAATGTATAGACAGGTATCCACCATTATTATTTATTTGTCCTAAAATTCTGAACTCCACTTATTTCCCTCTGGTTTTATCTACCAGAGATGAATGAATGAGTGAGTGGATGAAGAGTTACCGAGTGTCCATAAGGTTCAAGCTCAGTTCTAGCTGGAGGGGTATGGCAGAGAACAAGGCCCGAGGCTGTGGTCCTCAAAGGGCTTAGGTTCCAATAGGGGACCAACAGGCAAGCAGACATACAACACATTAGCACGTGGCAGGTGACACGAGATATGAAGAAACTCGAGGACTCGATTAGAAGGACAGGTAAGTGAGAAGTCTTTCCGATAAGGTGGCCTCTGAGGGAGATTTGCTGGTTCCAGGAGCAGGCAGGAGGCTGGTGGGGTCTGGGGACGAGAGCCAGGGAAGAGGCAGGCCTCAGACTGAAGGGGAGGCAGGGGAGAGGGTAGGAGTTTGTGGCAAGTGGGCTGAGAAGCCACTGGAGGGGGCTTCTTTAAGAAGTGAGTGATCAGCTCTGACTCACATCAGAAATGGCCGCTTGGTGAAGGGCAAACAAGGAGGGAGACCGGTCAGGAGGCTCCTGAAGTGCTGGGGATCAGGCTGGGCAGGAAGCGGTGCTGCTCAGAGAGGGCTGGCAGCAGTGGGGACAGAGGAACAGACGGATTTACAACCTATTTTGGAAGCAGGGTGTGTAGGACCTGCTGATGGAATTTCATAGGAAAGAGGGAAAGAAGGGATCAAGAGGGACTCCCTGAATGATGGGCAAAGAGCGTGCTTATTAAGGTGAGGCAGCCTGTGGGGAGTGGTCAGCTCGGGGAGCACATCCAGAGCTCTGTTTTGGACATTTTAAGATGGAAATACTTTTAAGAAATGAGTGAGTGACCTGAGAAGTAGGAAACTGTGGGAATAACAAAAGGCAGGGGCTACGAGATGTGGGAATAACTAAAGGCAGGAGCTACCAGGTAAGTTTATGATGTGATGGGGCCCAGATGGTGCCTTTATCACTCTGAATTCCAGCTTTCTGAATGAAGCGCACGACTGGGATGGATGCATGCTACATGGGCTAATATATAGATTTCTTCCGTGAACGTCCCTACTTCATAAAAAACACATTACACTGGAAATAAAATCACCACTTCAGATAATTATAACCCACCAGCCCAAGTTCTCCCACTGGTCGCATGGGAAGTGGCATTCTTCGCCCAAGTTTGTGAGTGGCCAGGCTGCTGGGCCGGGATGCACAGGCTTGGGGTTCTGCCGGGGCTGGGAGTCAGTAGTAGCAGTATTCCCAGAGGATGCAGGGCCGGCACGGGAACGCTGCAGCCCTGCCGCCAGACTCTCTTTGGGATGCCTTCTAACTCCCAGGGAGTGTGGGGCCACCCAGAAGTGAGGGCCTCGGGGCAGGCAGCTTCCTGGCCCTGAGAAGAAACACAACTGCATCCAGGGAGGACTAGCACGTCCCAGGCTGTGTGTTCACTCCCCGGAAGGGGCTACTCAGCCTCCTGTGGCCTCAGTCCCAGGTGACAGCTCCCGTCTCAGATAAGAGGACTGGAGGTGCTAATGTTTCTGAAGCCAAGCGCATGTCCCCAGGGTGCTAGTCCTCCAAAGTCGCCCTAGCTCAGAAGAAAACCCAAAGTCTGGCTCTTGGCCTCTGAGGTTCCACACTGTCTGGTGCCCAGGCCACGCCCCCGCCCGCCTCCCCTCCAATCATGCTGCTACTCTGGTCCTCACTCACTCCTGTCCAGCCACACTGGCCTCCTTTATTCTTCCAACTGCCCAGGCATGCTTTCTGCATTAGCTTTCACACTGGCGGTTCCGTGTCTAGAATATTCCTTCTTGGTTATCCTCACGGTTCTTCCTCTCCCTCCTTTCACTTGGCTCTTAATTCAAATGTCACCTTCTCAGAGGGCACTCTCTGACCACTCAACCATCCTTCCACCCCTCACACTGCTGTTTTCCTTCCTAGTATGTTGTGTGTGCATGTGTGCTAAGTCGCCTCAGTTACGTCCAACTCTTTGCAACCCTATGGACCAACCATAGCCTACCAGGCTCCTCTGTCCATGGGATTCTTCACGCAAGAATACTGGAGTAGGTTGCCATTTCCTCCTCCAAGGGATCTTTCTGACCCAGGAATTGAACCCACGTCTCTTACATCTTCTGCACTGGCAGGCCCACAGCATTATGAGGAAAAGCTAAGTGAGCCCCCTAGTATGTCACCCCCCCCACCAGCACCCTGCCATATACCTGTCTTCCCACTGGAATGGACAACCTCAAGAGACAAAAGTTTCATTTTCTTCAACTGCAGCATCCCCAGCACTTAGAACAGTGACAGGTACATAAAAGGTGCTCAGTGAACATCTATTCTAGGAATGAATGGGTGTCACTTGCCCTAGGAGGAACTCATTTCCTTGAGGAGAAGCCAACTCTGAGAGCTGGGCAGGCTGTCCATAGGGGCCATCAATCCAAAGGATCTGCAGTGGGTGTGTATAGAGGGGTCAGTCAGGGTAGTCCATGTTGAAGGCACCTGCAGTTTGAAGGGCACTGGGTCCTCAACTGTGAAGGGAGGGAGACATTGCAGTTAAAGACTGGGCAGACTCCATCTCCAGCTCTAGGAGCACCATGGCCTGGCACAGTCCATCTCAGCTCTTTGCATGAGCACCAGGACTCACCCAGCTGCCTGCAGGTCGACCCTCCCCTTCCTGCGACAAGGCAAGGCCAGCTGTGGAGTAGACATCCAAGTCCTCACTCACTGACCAGAGACTCTGAAAGCAACTGCTGCTCACCGGCTATGGAACTTGACAGACTTGGACTTGATCTTGCCTCTGTCACTTACTGTGTGTGCCTGAGCTTCAGTTTCTTCATCTGTAAATAAGGACAATCATCTTTCTTTTACTTTTTTTTTTTGAACGAAGAGGTAACATGCCCAGCACAGAGTCCATCACACGATATGTGCCTAGATGGCCCTTGCTCCTGTCCACATCTCCCCATCCACTGATGGGACAGCCCCATGTCTCTTGCCCAGAATCCATTCCTAGCCCTCCTTGGTCTGCTCTATCTTGCTGCTAGCCATGGGTAAACTTGGGAGAATCCCCCAGGACAGGGGCACATGACAAAAGCACTCCATCCATCCCTCTTGCTTCCTCCCCTCTGCTGGACTCCCTGAGTGGAACAAGTGGATCAAGTAGGTTAGATTTCACACAAGTTCTCGCAGAGGGTTCAGATGAGTGTTTGTCTGAGATGTCCTGACAGGCACAAACCATGAAGCGTTACCATGGAGACCATTCTGTTATTCTCTGCTGTGTCATTTGTTTTCTGGCTGAGCTGCAGTGGTGGTGTGGGGGGAAGGGCAGCAGATGCCATACTGGGGGTTACAGTCCTAAGGAGGCCTCTGTTCCCACAGGGCTGTGCAACCCAAGGGAACACCCCGCTTCTCCCTGGATCTGGCTTTCCTCAACTCCAAGAAGCAGGCCACTGTTTCTCAAAGCATGGCCTAATGACCATCTGCATTCATAAACAGTCAGAGTCCTGGCACCCACCTCAGACCAACTGTCAGAGTCTCCCGTGGAGGTTGTGATACACACCAGAGTTTGAGAGCCACTGGTGGAGGAGTCCAATTAGTTGAGATGTTTTCAGCTTCCCAGTGGGTAAAAGATAACACTGAAGCTACCCTGGTTGGAGCAGGGGTGAATGGCTCAGAGCCAACACAGCCTTCCGGTACCCTCAACTGGCTCCAAGGAATCCTAGGTTTTCCCAGAGCACAGTTTGAAAACCACTGGACCAGATGATTTCCAGTGCCTTTCCTAGAAGGGGAGTCAAATATTCATATATTCATTTACCAATATTTATTAGGTGTCTTTTGCTTTCTTTATCCCAAGTCTTAGTTTGAAGTCATAGCTCTACTACTTACTAGATGTGTAATCTTGAGCAAATTACTTTGTCTCCGTGGGGCTCAAATTTCTCACTTGCATTGGGAAAATAATACTTGTTTTCCCTACTTCACAGGACTCTTATAACGATCAAACAATCAAATGAGAACACCTTTGAAGAAGTGATTTGTTACTTGGAAAAGACTCTACAGATGCCAACAACTAGTTTAGTAGCCTAACTATCTGAAATCTGCAAAACTAAATTAAGTCCTTTCAGGCCCCTATGGATTGTTACTCTCCTACTCTTTGCAGCTAAACTTGCAAAAAATATTACAGGATGTAGGGGACCATTGCTCTAAAAGCTTCCATTAAAAGAAGGAAAAAAAAAGCAACAAAAATGGTTCAGTTTGTTATCTTCTAAATAGAACATTTCTACATTACCCAAATTTTCTTCAATGATCATATAAACAATTTGAAAAACTAACACTGTTGAAAATTTTGCCTGAAATACACAATTCTTTCCAAAAAAAAAAAAAAACCTCTTCTAAAAAATCTGATTCTTTAAAATGATTTCAAATGAGGCACCCAGAGCAAGGGCTAATGCCAGGCTGGGCAGGGGTACAGCATGGCCCTACAGGAGAAACACGGGGCGGCTCTGCCACCAACTCAGCTCATGGTCTCGGGTGAGTCACCACCTCTCGAAGGGCCTGTTTCCCCGCCTATAAACCAAAGGCAGCAGCTTTACTGATCTCCAAGGGCCCTCCCAGCTCGGACGGTTAGTGTTTTAGGGCAATGGTGTGTACCTTCCAGCACCCCCAGGCAGTCCTCCACAGCACAGCAGCACCTGCAGCCTTGCTGGGCTCGAGGTGGCTCAGGGAGACCGCCTTTGCTGAAAACAATGCCTCTCTTCCCAGTCACTAAATCGGATCTCAGACTTTCCAAAGCACCCTCAGCCCTACCACAAACCCAAAAAAGAAAGAGGAGTGGTGGTAAATGGCGTGGAATTAGCCCTGGGGAGTATAAGTCCTGGCCACAGGTCAGGTGGGTATGGGACCCGAATGGTAAGTTATTTCACTATGTGAGCTGAGCTACACAGGAAAGACTCTTGGCCTGGCCCGGTTCTAGTCCAATGGAGACCAAGCAGTACTGAAACTGAAAGCAGTCAACAGAAGCACAGAGCCCATCAGTGTGGACATTCTCTATTCCGAGCATTCATGTGTTCACTCAGTTAACAAACATCCCTCTTATATCAGCTTCAGAGAGAGGACTAGTTGGGTGCCTTGGGTGTGCAAGGAAGAGGAGGGAATGAGCAAAGATGAATAACACAGTCCCATTTTGAAGGAATTTTCAGTCTCTTAATAACATTTTCTGAGCTCTTACTATATACCAGGAACCCCACTGTACAACTTCCATGATCTCATTTCACACCCATAATACCCCAACAGGGTGGAATGTTCAGGATTCCTATTTTACCTCTAAAGAAGCTGAGGCTCCGGCTCACTGGAAAACTAAGTGATGCAGCCAGGACTTGAACCAAGGTCAGCCCACCTCCAGATCCTCAGTTCTAACCACTTATGGTCCATGGCCTCTGTATTGCTGGGGACCTTAAGCAACCTACCTTCCTCTGTGGGTCTCAAGCCCCTCTGCGAATGCAGCGGATCAGTGATTCCAGTGGGCACACACCGTACTGCAAATGACTACAAACCAGGAGAGAAAGCAAGATATATCCACATGACACAAGGTGTGGGGATCAGTTCCCAAACCCCAGGAGAGGAAGGGGCCCGACATCATCTGGGTAAAATGAGGCCAAAGGCTTTCGTCAAATAGGGCTCAAACCAGCAGGTTTCAGAGAGGCACCTCCACCAACCTCAGTTTTCCCATCACACTGAACTCCCCACTCCAGCCCCCTACTCCAGCCACCTGCCCAGAGAGGCCTCTGTCACAGAGTCCCTTATGTTCCCCTAGCTCCCCTTATTTTTCTCCTCCAGGAGTTCTCTTCTGATCCTGCAGCTCTTCCCAGGAGACTATGACGGACATTCAAATTCTATTTCATCAAGAAGACATCACATCAATGGAACGGCCTTTTCCTTTAAGACCCTGGTCGTTGGTGCAAGGCTCTCTGTCTTCCCAATTTGCTCTGTCTCTAACAGAGAAAGAGCAGTGGCCCTTCTCTGTCTGAATCGTTCATAGCAGCAGATGCCAGTAAGGTTGCCTGGAGAGTTTGGAAATGCCATGTTGCCATGGTAACAGCAGACCAAGGTTTGGGATGCTTTCTCCCCGATGAGCTGCCCTGGCAGTGCTACACCAGGCTGCTGGTGGAATCTTCCTTGAGGGACAACAATAACAACAAAATCCCATTAATGGACCAAAAACTGCTCTGCTAGTGCTGAGTTTCAGCTCCTGCAAACACACTTGTGGGCTACTCCCGCAGCCCCTCGCCTATAAAAAGAGGCCAGGCCCTGGCTGTCTGCACTATGCCTTGCTCAAAGGGTAATATGGTTTTCAACTGGCTCAGCCAACAAAGAGGGCCCTTCCCCACTCCAGCCCCCAAATTACCACTTCTCTTGTTTGATGCCACCAACCAAGGATCTGCCGGCGTGGACCCTGGCAATTAGCACAGCATCACATTTGTTGGGGAATTAAGAGCCACTGATTATTAGCCTAATTCCACGCCATTTACAGGCAGCCAGTGTCAGCCTGAGATTGGCTTTTCCAAATGGTAGCCCAGAGGGAGGCACGATCATGGTTTGGGTTTGAAATGGAGGCAAGGGCCTGGTGGGCCAGTTGGTGACCTAGGAGGAAGGCAGGACTCACCTCTGAGCTCAAGAACGTATCAGCCATTGCCTCCTCTAGACCTACCCACCGAAAAGGAACTGAAGCCCAGAAGCTATTTCCAAATTGAGGTCATGCCTATTTCCAAGCCAATCTTGTCCAGAAAGAGAGTCCATTTCCCTTTAATAGCATCCCTGCTGACTCCTGCTGTGAATGCCCAGCCATAGGACCAGTGAGCCCTAAATTAGGGGCTCCTGGAGCTAGAGGCCTGAGTCAAACTCTAGCCATCTGGGCAGGACCCTGACACCCTGCCTAAACTCTCCTGCCATCCCACTGCCTGAGCCTTTTATATGAACCTTTTATCTATCCCCAAGTTGCTCTTTGACTGAAGCCTTTTGGAATTTGAATGCCCAGTGATGATTGCCTTACGATTCCTCTGTCAGATCCATTACCCTCCTATTGGAGGACCCCCCAATGGTCCCTCCAGGATACTGACATTCCCAGGCTCACACAGGCCCCTACACCTAGGCTGAGCCCAATCCCCACCTAGCAGGAGCTAACTCCACAGTGGATATGAGTCCCCTGGGTTTCTACCCTCTTCTGCCAGTTTGCTCGTACATCGAATATAGGGGTCATGACCAC
The DNA here is from genome assembly GCA_007570785.1 of Antilocapra americana. Taxonomy (NCBI): domain Eukaryota; kingdom Metazoa; phylum Chordata; class Mammalia; order Artiodactyla; family Antilocapridae; genus Antilocapra; species Antilocapra americana. The sequence continues at coordinate 16,852,687 of ML663009.1, forward strand.
ATGGAACTAGCTAACTGAATACATGCCCACAGACCCTGGGGAACTTCTAAAACCTTCAAGAAAACATACAAGCATCAAGACCTGTCTTGACAGGCCTTGGCCACTGAGCTTCCCATGCAACTCTAGCTGCTTAAAAACAGGGACTGAACCAGGTCTTTCTAGTCATTCATAAAACACTGCCATCAAATCTAGGGGATCAGCGGAGACTTTCAAGCAGAAAAAGAAAGAGAGAGGAGAGGAAGGGCATTCCAAGAAGGAAGCACAGGGCAAACAAAGGCCTAGCTGAGAAGGCAGATGGAGCCTGTAGCTCTAATGGTGGTAGTTGAGCTTGGAAGAAGTGTCAAAAGAAGTAGAAGGAAGTAAATTTGGGGTAATGGGGGGGGGGAAATACAGTCCTCAAAATGCTTGACTAAAGGGACCTTAGGGACTTCACTGGTGGTCCAGTGGTTAAGACTCCCTGCTCCAAATGCAGGGGCCATGGGTTCAGTCCCTGGTAGGAAGATCCCACATGCTGCATAGCCAAAAAAAGAAAAAAAGATATGGACTTTATTCAGGAACTTTCGGGCAAGAGAGTAGCAGAATCAGAGTTGTGCTTCAGAAGCAAAATCTCGATAATAACTATCATTATCATCATTGTTGTCATGATAGATAAAGTTTATGGGGCTTTTATAGTGTGCTGGGCACTTTTCTAAACACTTTCGACTGAGTGTGGAAAAGGGACTTGGTAGTGGGGGGACTCTTTAGAGACAGGAGGATGCAGAAGAGAGATGGCAGGAGAGAAACAGGCAGGATCTGCAAAGCTGTGGGAATGGGGAGAGAGACGCTCAGACAGCCTTGGCCAGAAGACTGGGAGGATGGAGGTCACATTTAGGTGTCGGATGTGCGATTCCTTGAATCATCAGTTTGGCAGGTTGATTCTAGAATCTACTCCCCGAAGACATAGTTGAAATACCCCTCTTGTTACCCTGGGTTCAGAAACACATCTGAAAAGGAAAAGACCCATGAACCTAGGGAGCTAGGAGACGAAGCTTACCCTTTCACACTCGGCCCTGATATTGCTGACTGAGAACCTGCTGACTGGAGTGAGAAGGTAAAGACTGGAGAGGGGTGGCCTCTCCTGGCTCTGATCCTGTGTCTTCCTGGAGGAGGTCTTTCTGGCACAGTGTACATCAGACTGGGGCCCCTAGGTAGGGAGGAAACCCTGGTTTCCCCCTGTCTCATTTTCTTCTCTGTCTAGTGGCTCAGATGGTATAGAATCCACCTGCAATGCAGGAGAGACGGATTCAATCCCTGGGTCAAAAAGATCCTCTGGAGAAGGGAATGGCAACCCACTCCAGTATTCTTGCCTGGAGAATTCCATGGACAGAGGAGCCTGGCGGGCTACCATCATCCATGGGGTCGCAAAGAGTCGGACACGACTGAGTAACTAACACTTTCCTGCGGATACCACTAGTGCCCCAAGCTCTTGGGGGCAACAGTCCTCGGGTGGAAGGCAAGAGCCACCTCTTCAGAGACTGCTCTGGTGAGTAGGCCTCCCGCCTCACTCCACCCTCAGCCTGCTCTCTCTGGTCTCTGCCTGTGTTCCTGCAGCCTCCTTCCCTCTCTCTCCTGGGCCAGGCCAAATGCTAGCCTAGCCTTCAAAGCTCAGCTCAAGTCTCCTTCCTCGAGAAAGTCTACAACAACTATTCCTTCACTGAGCACTTAGAATGGAAGTTTCAAAGCAGGAAGGGAATGACGTGATCATAGGCCCAGACATCTCAACTACACAGAAGAGGAAACCTGGGTCTGCAGAAGGGCAGAACTTGCCCAAGACAGGAGAAGAGCTATAAATAGAGTCTCTGGACAGCTTCCTGTGAACTTCACAGTCTGCTTTGTGTCTCCCGTCCATGTCACAGATTGTGACTGTGGGGACGATGACTTCCACATCTCTGCATCCTTCTCAGTGCTGAGCACACAGCCCTGGATTGCAGGCAGCTTGGGAAATAGAATTCTCAGCAGCCGAAGGCCCCCCAAGGCAACAGGTCTGATGGAAAAGCAAGACACGGGTGAAGAAGGGAAAAAACCCTCCTTCCAGCAACTCTCCATTGTTTCCGGGATGCAAGCCAAGCTTGGCCACTGGATTGGGGGTAGGAACAGAGATGATGCATTCAAAGGGATTTTTATATCCAAAAGAGATTTCTGCATCCAGTGCCAGTGTTCTAGCCCAGAGCTTCCTGGGAAAGCAGCTTCCAGAGGCTGGCAGAAGGGTTCATGCTGAGGTCAGCTTCCAGCCTGGGGCACTGGGGATGTTGTTAGCAGTGGCTGAGGGAAGACTTCTCTTTTAAAGCTGAATCTTCAGATTTTTAGGGAAAAAGAACCCTCAAGATGACCCAATCCAATTCCTGAATTTTTTGAACAGGGTAATTGAGGTCTTCGTAAGGAAAGGGATTTGATCAAGTCATACAATTCATCAAGGGTCACAGCCAGGACATGGTCCAGGTCTCTCAATCCCAACCCAGGGCTCTCTGCAAAGCACCTTTTCTCAGTGGAGCCCCACATGGTGTAGAAGGAGAGCACCTAATGGAATTAAGGGCCACCAGTAAGTCCTACACTTTTTTTTAAATGTCAAAACTCAGTTACTGAATTACTGACAGACAGGTGATGCAGATGTAAAGAAAAGTACTGGGTTTGACTAAGCCTCCAACTGAAGAAGGCTCCTGCGTGAGATTACGGAGCTAGGAAAAAGTGGAAATAAAACTCAAAGACACCCTGGTCCCGAAGTCCTTCCTTTTTCCACTGGCTCACACTGCCATACATGCTGTCTCTGTGCTCAGAAGTGAGGGAGAAAGACAGGATGGACGGACATCTGAGAGTCTGATGAAGCGTTCCGTTAGACACACACTTCCAGGTGAGCCCCGTGTTGAGCGTGGGGGACACAGAGAAGAAACGAGATCCAGGAGTGCAGAGATTAGGAGGTGACTTCCAGGGAGACTCTAAATGAGCAGCCATCGTGATTGAAAGAGAAACAAACCCTGTCCTTTAAATTCTGAAGCAAGAATGAGGCTGATGCCAGGGATGGTGTGACGGCATGCTGGTGGGTCCTGCCTGGGGATGCGTGTCCCCTGGCCACGGTCGTCATTCTCCTCGCAGAGCGCAGCACGGGGTGAGCCCTGCACAGGGCCACCACAGGAAGGCATGCGGGGCAGAGCTGCTGGGCTGACGCATGATGAGGGAGGTTCCTCCCCGGCAGGGAGTTGAGACACAGCTCCAGGCCTTTCAGCGGAAGGGTCTGCCCCCCCACCCCAAGGTGGGGAGTGCTCCCTCCATCTGTAGAAGGAGCAGGAGGCAGCTGGCAGGTCCAGAAATGCTGACACAGAGAGGGACAGAGCTTTCAGCCGCAACCAACTTCTCCATGGCAACGAGCTGACAGAAAACTGCACAGGAGACTGGGAAGGCCGTTTTATTTTAAAATAAAGACACTCGCAGTCTAAAACCACACATGCAAAGCAATAGCTCCTGCCTCCCAGTCCCTTAGGAAGGGTGGGCATAATCCCTAGGAAAGGTAGCTCCTTCCAACCTGTCATCCCCTGCCCAGGGCCCTGGGTGCCTCCACTCCTGCTGTGAACCTTCCCAGAGCTGTCAGGCAGAATCGCTCTCGCTCTGCAGTCCACGCTTCAGGGTAGCACACCAACTCTGACAAGTGAGGGTGGGGGCTCCGCCAGGGTCGGGGCTGGCCAGGACAGACAGCGAGCAGGCCATGGCAGCCAGCATCCTGTCGCACCAGGGCAGGGGTAGCTGAGCGGGGTAGGGGGTTGGCAGGGAGGACGGACAGGGCAGAGACGCCTCCTCCTCTGTCTCCTGATGGTCACATCCTGCTTCATCCTTTGGGGCTCAGCTCTGTTTGCCTTCATCTCCCGGGATGGCTTAATCGTACATACCTTCCACTGTAAATCCAAAGCCCTCTGTCTACATTTCAAATATAAAACTTTTCATTATACATCTGCTTACAGAAGCAGACAGACAATCTGCTTTGCATTACACTTCTACTCACTTATTCTGTCCCCCAGTAGAGAACCTGGTCTGTGATAAAGCCTCAATAAATGTTTTCTGAATGGAATCTACAGCATGAGAAAACATTTTAATCTGAGTTGCTAAACTGGCTCTCCCACAGTTTAAGGGCATTCACTCGTTTCCCTCCAAAGCCTTGGTGTTTTGGGGCATGAAGGCGGCATCAAACCTCTTCTATGTGGCTGTCTTTCCTGCTGGGTCCCCCCACTAGCTTTCTGCCAACTCCAATGTGTTCCTCTGCTTATAGTTTCATAGACATCACTGTATTCAAAAGGGGACCCAAGAACAAGCTAGGTTTAGTGCTAGCTGTATCACCTTCCATCTGTGTGAACTAAAGCAAGTCATTTAATCTCACTGGACTTTCTCTGCAAAATGGGAACAATTCATCTCCATACCTACATCCTGCCTACTTCATGAGTCTGGTGTAAGGATGATGAATCATGAAGATGCTCTGGAAGCCATAAAGTGGTCTCTGGGCAAAGGTAAGGAGGAGTGTGGCTTCCAGCCTCTTATGAGGGAGGCATCTGAGGCCTGCACTGGGCAAGTGACTTGCTCACGACCACACAGGGAGACTGTGATAGAGCAGAGTCCAGGTCTTCTAAGTCTTGGTCCAGCGCTCTTTCCCAACCTCATGCTGCCTTAGAGGTTCCATCCAGGCCTTCTTCAACTTTGGCAAAACCAACTCCACATTCCATTAAAACAAGAAACATTCTAGATCACCTGGGGAGGATAAGTCTCTGACTAGGAACAGCTCTCTACTTCAGCTCCCTCCAGGCTGAACGACACTTGAAACCTTGTAGGAAGGAAGTTAACTCTTGAGCCCCCATCAAGGTTTTCCTTCCAGTTTCTCAGTCACTGCTAACTTACCCATGCCAGAAAGGTCATTCTGGCAGTCACACAGTCTTGCTGTGGCAGAGCCCAGGTCTTCTGATTTGACCCTAGAAATGGCAACACTGCACATATCAGAGAAGCAGATAGGAATAACCTGGACCAGATATAGAGGAAACCTGACATGGCTTGGAGCACAGACTTCAATGGAAAACCACCAAGGCTACTCTAGGCTTGACTCGGGAATAGGGACGCTGAGTCCCTGGAGTGTAAGGTCAGCAGAAACAGATCTGAGGGTCATAAGAGGGACACACAGGCCCTCGATCTAACAGCTTCCAGGCCCTCATGTCAAAGATGTCATTGAGTGAAGCTTCTTCAGACCTCTGTAATGATTTTGAAAAGGAGAAAGGGTGAAAGAGAGGGAAGGATATGTCTTTGTCTAGAACCCTAACCCATTCATGGTGTGATGGTTAATTTTGGGTCACCTTGGCTAGCCCATGGCGACCAGTTGTTTGGCTAAACACTAGTCTAGATGTTATAAAGGTATTTTTAAAAACATTAGTTTGGCTGCATTGGGTGTCAGTTGCAGCATGTGGGATCTTCATTACATCATGCAGGATCTTTTGCTGCAGTGTACAGACTCTCTAGTTGTGGTGCATGGGTTTAGTTGCTTTGTGGCATGTGGGATCTTAGTTCCCTGACCAGGGATCAAAACTGGGTTCCCTACATTGCAAGGTGGATTCTTAACCACTGGACCACCAGGGAAGTCCTCAGTAAAGGTATTTTTTAAGATGTGACTAACATTTATAATCGATTATAATCGGCCTTGTCCAATCAGTTGAAGGCCTTAAAAACAAAGACAGAAGTTTCCTGAAGAAGAAAGAATTCTGCCCGAAGACTGCAACATAGGAAATTCTGCCTGTGTTTCCAGTCTTTGGACTCAAGACTGAAACATGAACTCTTACCTGAATTTCCAACCTGCTGGCTCGCCCCAAGGATTTCAGACTTGCCAACCCCCACCACAGTGGGAGACAACTGTTTAAAATGCACCTAAATAAATAGGTATAGTATATCTTATTGGTTCTGTTCCTTTAGAGAACCCTAACACGGGTAGGGCTGAGTGTTTTCATCTAATTTACCTTACTGAATCCTCCAAATGAACCAAGAGGTAGGTTTTGCTATTCTGATGTTTGTTCACAGATGAGGAAACTGAGCCATTTGACAAGGAAGACTTCAAAGCCCTTACTTTATCGGTTTTACCACAGGGCCATGAAGCAGCAGAATTTCTCTAAAGAATATTGGGACAAGAATTCCTGGCCAAATAGTGCTGCTGATTCCTCTGAGTTCTCCTTCTTGGAGTAGGGTAGCCTTTCCCTTCTCCAGGGGATCTTCCCAGTCCAGGGATTGAACCCAAGTCTCCTGTATTGCAGGCAGATTCTTTACCAGCTGAGCCACAAGGGAAGCCCTTCTTGGTGGAGAGGCAGTTAATGCCAACAGAAATTAGGGATATGAATAGGCCTGAGTCCTGCTCACTCAAGCAGGAGGACTTGATTTGCAGAACACTGTCTTTAGGATTTCCACCCTTTCCGGGATCTGTGTCTGGACCCAAGACTTGGGCCTGCATAAACACTGTGAGGTCTCATCACTTCTGCACCTGAGCCCTCACTGTTGGTCCTTGGAGTGGGCTTTGCTTGTCTCAGTAAGCTCCTGCCCAGAAGCAGGAAGGCTGTGCTCAAGCAATGAGCTCTCACTGGGTGCTTTCTCCACCTGAGGCGCAGCCTTCCTCCACCTCTCAGCTGTCCTTTCTCCCATCCCCAAAGGTTTCTCACCATCACAGTGTCCCCTGGGAAGGGGGAAGCATTCTTTCCCTGAACAACTTTCACCAGAGGATCGAAGAGCCCTCTTGCTTCCATTCCCATTAATGCAGCTGAGACTGAGTGGGATTTGCAGGCAGAAGTTTATTAAATGCTAGGGGGGCCCTGAAAAGGAAACCATTACAGCAATTCAAACACATCCACTGGCAGGCAGGGCTGCCAAGATGAGTCTCTGACTCTTTAATAGCTCTCTCCTCTCTCCAAAGGGCTGGGACATACATCTGCAGCAGCCTCTGCTCAGCTTCCAGTCATTTGAACATGCAGCAGTTTCCTCTTGATTGCTATCTGGCTTACTGCCTCAAAGGCATGGCCTCCCGAGTAGAACCTCCCAACATGCTTTCAGACCCACAGCAAAAGTGATACTGTTTGGACGTCCCTGGTGGTCCAGCAGTTAAGAATCTGCGTTTCCATTGCAGGGGGCACAGGCTCCATCCCTGGTCAGGGAACTAAGATCCTGCATGCCACATGGTGTGGCCAAAAAAGAAAGAAAGAAATAATAGTTTGGGTAAATGCGGAGGTGGATGTGCAGTCCGAGGACTGGCTTCTGCTAGCCCAGGCCTGGTCACCATCCTTAAGTGCTGAGGGCATCGAAATCTGTCCTGTGGAGTCTAGTCCCACTCATGGCCCAAGTCAAGAGATCTGGAACCAACTCAGCCTCCTGCTGGGCCAACCCCTTCATTTTTGAGACTGGTTGGAGGGTCATGCTTGCTCCACACATAATGGGCTAGGACGTGGTGATAGGTAAAAGACACCACCTTTCAGATGAAATCTTATCGCCCCTCAACAGAGGAGTAACCTTGCACATTATAGACCAAAGAGTCCTCAGAGGACCAGGAAAAGCGCTACTCCCCTCCGCAGGAAGCCTGCCTGGCAGACACACTGTCTTCTGTGAGACACCAAGAATTCCTCCTCTCCTCTGCTGTTGTGTCAACACAAGCAAAGAGTTGTCTGCATGTCCACACAGCTGCTAGAGCTTGGGATCACCAACAACCAGCACTCCAGTGAGATGGTGAGACACAGAAGCTAGCAATAATAATAACAACTAAAATTTACTGACAGTTTACAAGGTACTGTGTTTCCCTGGTGGCTCAGACAGTAAAGAATCCAACTGCAATACAGGAGACCCAGGTTCAATCCCTGGGTCAGGAAGATCCCTTGGAGGAGAGCATGGCAACCCACTCCAGTATTCTTGCCTGGAGAATCCCATGGACAGAGGAGCCTGTTGGGCTACAGTCCAACGGGTCACAAAGAGTCAGACATGACTGAGTGACTAACACTTTAACTTTTTTGCTTTTACCTCATACAAGGTACTAGGCACCACTCTGAGCACTTTACATGTTTTAATGTTTACTCATTTATCTTCATCATAACCCTTAAAGTTAGGTCCCATCATCATACTCGTTTTATAGTCAAGAAAACCAAGGCACAGAGAGATTAAATTATTTGCCCATATTACACATCCAATAACTGGCAGAGTGGGGATTCAAACCCAGGCATTCTGGCTCCATATCATTTAATCACAAACAACGACTCTGCCAAGTTGGTTTTATTAATTCTGCTTTAGAGGTTGAGGAAACTGAGGCATGAGCACTATCAGCTGAGACCACATAGCTAAAAAGAAGCAAATCAAGGATTCAACCCAAGGGCTGCATCCTTTCTCAAGCTCTTCCTTGTAAGGATTGTGTTACAAACACTCCAGGCTGAATTCAGGGAGGCCAGCTGACCTCATCTGTCCTCTGGGATGAAAACCAGCAATGGATGTCCTCTGCTCGTCCAGCAGGTCACTTTGAGTGGGTGCGGTCTCCACAGTACTTTTTATAGATGATTATGTACACAGCCCATTTCCCCTTAGAGAAACAGAAGACCGAGGCGAGCCAGCCTCCCGGGACAGTGGGCACATGACAGCGCATGGACTCTGTGTGGCTGCAGGTTTCTGCCCAGGTGCTCTTCTAGAAGTAGTCTAGTCATGTACGAACATTCTTGTACCCAGGACTGAGTGAGATACAGGAAGCAGTGTCTCCCAGCGGAAGGGCAAAGGCTTAGAGAGTCTGAGAGCTACTCTTCCCTTCTGGTGGGGATTTAGGCAAGTTTCTTAATCTCTATGAGTTCCAATTTCCTTCTCTGAAGCAAAAAAAGGAAACAAAATTCTTCTTTTCAGGGTGGTTATGAAAAAAAAAGTATGAAATTTTATAGCAGAGAAAGAAAACATGTTTACTAAGCACCTATAATGTGCTAGGCGCTCCGTGTATGCATCTCATTTATGTATCATAAAAATCCCACAAGGGAGAGATCTCCACTTTATAGACAAAACCGGAACTCAGGGAGGTGAATGCTGTTCACAGCCACATCACTAGTAACTGCCATAGCCGAGCAGTGAACCCAGATTGTCTGGAATGCGCCTGGAAACTTTACCACCTCACCAAACTCCTCCCTAAAAAAGCACAACAGGCTCTCCAGTTCTACTGGGGTCGGGGTGGAGGCTCAAGCTTTTGCCTGCCAACTTGGCCCTCTTCGGCAGGGCCAAGGCTGCACAAACCTCCCCAGAATTTGTTTCTGTGAGATTTCAATAAAGTACATGAACGCGAATTGCACACTTGAACGTAAGTGGTCGAACAGAAGGTGAAAGACCCTCCTGTGTCTTCTCTCAGGTTGCCGGTGGGACCCCTCTCTAGCTCTAAGATCTCAGGGGAAGGAGGAAAGGCCGTGATGGTAAGGCCCTACAGCTTGACTCTGGGGACTTGGAGGCATTCCCTTGCAGAGCCTTGAGCCACCAGGGTCTGGGATGCAGCAGGTGCTCTCGTCTGCAAGATGGGTACAGAGCCTGGCCTGGGCAGCACCAGGCCCAGTGGATGACTCAGCACCAGCTGGCCCTGGCCCTCTGCCATGGCAGGACATCCTTCAGAAATTCATGGGTCTGAGAAGTCAAAGCTGGGTCTTCAGAGTGACTCTGAGGGAGGTCTGCGACCGGGGCCAGGCTCTGCGGAGTCCCAGTAAAACTGCTGTGGTTCTGCCTTGTGTCCTTGGCTCACTGTCACCCAGCCCTAGGGGCTCTGCCTAAAAAGAGCCAGGTAATGATTCCTCCTCTCCGCCTTCATTCTTCCTGTCCTAGTTTAGGCCTGCATCCTCGTCTACCTGGCACAACAATATTAACTAACAATACTCACTAATTTCTTCCTACGTGTAGACACTCGAAATACATTTTTAAATTCTTATTCTTTTTAAAAAATTGTCATAAAACATACATGATGCAAAGTTTACTAACAACCATTTTTAAGTGTTCTATTCAGGGATATTAAGTATATTCACATGTGTGTATAACCATCACCACCATCCATCTTCAGAGTACTTCTTATCTTTTCATAATGAAACCCTGGACTCATTAAACAATAACTTCTCATTCCTTTTCCTTCTAAGTCCCTGCAACCACTACTGTACCTCTGTCTCCTATGAGTTTGACTACTCTCAGAACCTCATAAAAGTGGAATCATACAGCATTTGCCCTTTTATAGCTGGCTCCTTTCACTCAGCATAATGTTTTCAAGGTTCGCCCATGCTGTAATGTGTCAGAATTCCCTTCCTTTTTTAAAGCTGAGTAATATCCCATGAAATACATTTTCTTATTTAATCCTCCTAATAGTTTCTATGAGGTAGATACATTATTATGTCCATTTTACAGAAAAGAAACGGAGGAACAGAGAGTCTAATTAAACAGGTCATTCATCTGGTAGGAAACAGAGCTAGGGTTTGGGCCCAGACTGTGTCACTCCTGAAACCTTATGCTTTCCCATTCTGCTATGAGTCCCACACCTTCTCCCCCACACCTTCTTTCCTACTTACAGGACTCCCAAGTTCCATCCTTCAAGTCGGTGATCTTATGAGAGAATGGCATTGAAACATGTTAATTATCATATGTGAAATCAATCGCCAGCCCAGGGTTGATGCTCGGGGCTGGTGCACCGAGATGTCCCAGGGGGAGGGAATTGGGAGGGAGGAGGGAGGGGGGTTCTGGAGGGGGAACATATGTAAACCCATGGTGGTTTCATGCCATTGTATGGCAAAACCAACACAATAAAAAAAAAAAAAAAAAAGGCCAATTTAATATTGTCACTCCTCTACTTAAAACCTTCCCTTGGTTCCCTCTGCTTACGGTCATCTTAAACTCTGGCATGACATTCAGGCCTGGCCCTGACCCAGCTCCTATCTGCTTTTCTGGCCTTTCCCTCTCTCCTAACACCCACTAAAACCAAAGTCCTTACCACCTGGATGCTGTGTCTTTCAGCTTACTGTTCTCTATAACTGTGACGCCCATTGGCCAAATGAGGCAAACTCCTATTCATCTTTGAAGGCCTAGCCTAAATGTCACCTCCTCCTTCCCAGATTTCTCCAGGCAGCTTGTCTAGCTTTTCCTCTCTCCTTCTCTAGAACCTGAATGCAGCTCCGTAAAAGCACTGATTGGGCATAATCTGATTTGTCAGTTTAGAAATCTGTCTTCCACACTATACCCATGGTTGCCAACATATCTGAGTATGAAGACTCCTTTTTAACATCAGAGAATTTCAGGGTTTTTCCATACACACCAATCAAAGCAACATTTAATGACAAAGTCACCATGAATTCAGTAAAGCTTTTAAACTAGAGACACCACGATACCACCTATAAATAGTTGAAAACAATGCTTCCTGCAGGTGTACAGAGAAATCTGGGGGCCTTGTGGTAGACTCTGGATTCTAAGGCACCAGAGCCTACAGTTTGGGAACCACTGCTCTGGCCTGGAGAGGTGGTTTTCTGATGAAAAGGAAGTAAAGTCCATCGACCCTATTATATTCTAAGGCTGTGACAGTTACTTTTCACCTTTATCTCCATTAAATCTCAAAAGAATCCACATTTTCCATGTAAGAAAACAGAGCTTGGAAAGGTAGAGTTCCTTGTGGGAGGTCACACAGTGAGTGGGGCAGAGCAGAATCTGGTTCTGAATCTTTCTCGACTCTTGTCACTCTGCCTCGGGGCAAGGACCACAGGTGTTCATCTTTGAGTGTATGGTGCCTCACTTCTGGCTTTGCTTGGAAATGTCAGGGAACAAATGACTCAAACCGAGAGCCCTTCCCTACGCGTTCTCAGGCCCTCCAGCTTGTAGCAGGGAGTCTTTGGTCAGAGACAACCCCCAGCTGCAGGCAAGCAGCCCTCTGCTCCCACTCCCTTCCTTCCTGCAAACTTTCTGTCCAACTGCACAGCACTTGCTCTCAGCTAGCAGCTCCCTCAGACTAGTTCATATTTGATCCCAATGCCTGGTAAAGCTAGGTGTGGTCTGCCTAATAGCCACTTGTGTTCGAAGCCAAAGGAGGGATTTCTCAGAAATTCTGGCTGGTCAGGAGGACAGGGGAGGACAGGAATGGGCTTCAGTGTCAGATACCTCCAGGTGTCCATCCCAGGCTCTGCTACTTCCTTTCTGAGAGACTCTGGGTTAATCACGTAATTTCTCTAAGCCTTAGTGTCCTCCCATGGAAAATGAGAATAAAATAGACCTCCTAGGGTGAATATGCACAGGGCTTACACTCTCACACTGCATGGCGGGATGAATAGTGGCCCTCCAAAAGACACCTCCACATCTTAACCCCCAGAACCTCTGAATGTGGCCTTATTTGGAAAAAAAGAGTCTTTACAGATAAGATTTTAAGTCAAGGATTTTGAGATGAAATGACTGTCCTAAATCATAGGCTTGGATCCTAAGTGCCACCACAAGTGTCCTTGAAGAGAAAGGCAAAGGGAGGTCCGACACACAGAGAGAAGAGGAGGAAGCAAGGCGACCATGAGACAGACTAGGGTGAGGTCAGGGGATGCCAAGAAACGCCAGAGGCTGGAGGAAGCCAGGAACAGGTTCTTCCCTAGAGCCTCTGCAGATGTACCTAAGTTAAGGATCCCAAAGTGAGATCATCCTGGGTTATCCAAGTGGACCCTAAACCAAAGACACGGGTCCTTGAAGGGACAGACAAGGAGAAATAGACACAGAGAGGAGGCGGTGTGGAGAAGGAGGCAGAGACTTGCGTTTGCATTCACAAGACAAGGGATGCCTAGAGCCAGCAGAAGACAGAAGAGGCAATGGAGGATTTGCTCCTAAAGTCTCCAAAAGGAGTCTGACCCTGTCAAAGCCAGACTTCTGGCCTCCAGACCTGTGGCGAATACATTTCTGTTGCTGTGAGCCACTCAGACTATGGTACTTAATTGCACAGCCCTGGGAAACAAACCACACACTGCCCGTCTCTCTAATATGGCATATCATCCCTCATCTCCTGCATTATGCCAGAGCCACACAAACCATGTGCACAATAGCCACACACACCATACAAACCATGAGCTCAAGAGCCATACAGACCAAGTGCATAAGAGCCGTATAAGCCACGTGCACAAGAGCCATGCAAAGCATGTGCACAAGAGCCACAGAAACCATACAAACCACGTGCCCAAGAAAGCGTGATTCGGGGAATGAAACGTCGTTTGACTTGGTCACTGCTGTAACCCTGACGATTAGCGTGGTGTTGGGTCCATGGCAGATGCCCGAGGCACTTTTTAAAATAAATGAATGCATTATAGTTCTCAGAGAGCAGGAGCTGTCTACGATTTACTTCTATATCCTCAGCACGTCGAGGACACATGCTCCATATATGTGGAACTTCCTCCTCTCCCCTATATTCCAGCACTAAAGGGGCAACAATGAAAAAGGGGGCAAATCCTCTCGGCCTGGAGCCCAGAGATAAGCTTCCAGGCTCCAAAGAATAGACCTGTTTCCAAACTACCTCTAAACAGAAGCCTTGGAGAGAACCCAGGACTGCAGAATCCTGGGGATGATGTTGTTTAATTAAACAGAGACTCAAGTCACCAGCGTCTGGCCCGGGCTGGGCCTCTGGGACCTGAGCCGGCAACATTTCATCATTAGGAGGAAAGGAGATGACAAATTCTTTCCTGAAAGAACCCAGCAGGCAGTCAGAATTACTGGATGTGGTAAATAAAACCATTATTTCCAAATACATATCCTAGGCAGCACTAAATGCATTCTCCCTATCATAGGCAATACTAAATTTAGATCTGGCAGTTTGAGTCATATGCTGATTCCTGAAGAGAAAAACTAAATTCAAGGAGGGGAGAAATGAAGTGAAATATGAAAATAAAAATGCAATCTTAGTCCCTCAGAGCAACCTGTCAAGAGAAGTTCCTGCAGGGAATTCTGGCTATAAAGGAACTCCAGTGGGGTGGGGGCTGGGCCCTGCTGGGTGCCACAGCAGCAGTGGCCTCTGAGGAAATTTCTGGAAGACCCTGTGTGGAACTGCAGAGGCAGGAGGGAATGCTGCATGCAAAGCCACACTGTGGGGACACTGTCTCAAAGCCCTTTCACATAGTCTCACTGAAGCCGTTTCTCAATCCTGCAATGAAGGTTCTATCACCCCAGTGCACACAGCTGAGGCACTGAGCCTAATGGGGTGAAGTGACTTGCCCAAGTCATTCAGTGAGTAAGCAGGAGAGCAGGGATTTATTTCAATAAACTTCTAATTTGAGAGGGATGTTATTTTATAGATAAGTTGAAGAGACACAGTAGTTTCCAAACACCCCTCCCCCAGTTGCCCCTACTGTTAACATCTTAGGTCATTATGGTATATTTGTCAGAAGTATGGGACCGGCACTGGTACATTACTACTGACTAAATGCTACACTTTGTTTAGATTTTGACTTTTTTTCTCTAATGTTCTTTTCTGCTTGAGAATATGGACACCACATTATATCCGGTTGTCATGTTTCCTTAAGATCTTCTGTCTGTTAGAGTTCCTCTCACTTTCCTTGTTTTTTGATGATCTTGACAGTTTCAAAAAGTACTAGTCAGGTATTTTGTAGGATGCCCTTCAACTTGGGTTTTTCTGATGTTTTACTCATGATTAGACTGCGATCACGGGTTTTGGAGAGGAAAACAACAGAGAAGTACCCTTCTCATCAGGTCATATCAAAGGTACAAAACGGTTTATTACTAATGATGTTATTATAACTTTGATCACCTGGCCAAGGTAATATTTATCAGATTTCTTACCGTAGAGTTGCCCTTCCTTCCACCACTCCCCCTTCCATGGTCTACTCTTTGGAAGCATATTACCAAGCAGAGCCCACACTCAAGGAATGGGAAGTTAAGTTCCAGCTCCTAAAGTAGGGAGCCTCTACATAAATTATTCGGAATTCTTCTGTGTGGGAGAGCAGGGATTTAGAGACTGGTGGTAGCTCACAGGCTCTGAGAAGTGGAACTGTGCTTGTGAGTGAGAGGCTCACTTCCAGCTTCCTCATTTCCAAAATGCTCATGTTTCTTAGGCATAGACTCACTGGTGATCTACTCAAGTCTCATTCTCTCCAAATTTTATTCAGAGCAGTCATGCGCCCAGCTAAAAGACTAACTTCCCAGCCTTCATTATGGTTAGGTATGGCTGTGTAACTAGGTCTAGCCAAAAAGTTGGAAGCAGACGTGGCGGGGTACCACTTCAGGAAAAGTGTCTTCGTGCCTGTGTGCTCAGTTGTGTCTGACTCTTTGCGACCCCGTGGACTGTAGCCGCCAGGCTCCTCTGTCCATGGGATTTCCCAAGCAAGAATACTGGAGTAGGTTGCCATTTCCTTCTCCAGGGGATCTTCCCAACCCAGGGATCGAACCTGCATCTCCTGCACTGGCGGGTGAATTCTTTACGACTGAGCCACTTGGGAAGTCCAAAGTGTCTTTGTAAGTCCTCTCTTCGTCTTTTTTCCCTTCTCTGTGCTCCCTGCCTGAATGTGGATGTGGTAGTTAGAACTGTAGCAGGCATCTTGGCCATGAGGAAACCTCGACCATGAAAATCTATGCTAAGGATAGTAAAATAGAGAGATGGAGATTACAGGAAACAATTTTTGCTATCCATAGGGTTACTATACCAGCCCTGAGCTGAGTATCACTAGACCTCTCCTATGTGAATGTATCAGACTCCTTGGGCTGCCATACAAAATACCACAGACTGGGTGGCTTAAAGGACAGAAGATTTTTCACAGTTGTGGAGGACAGAAGTCCAAGATCAAAAGTTCCCTGGTAGCCTAGTGGTTAGGATTCTGGGCTTTCACCTCCATGGCCCAGTTTCAATCCCTGGTCAGGGAACTGAGATCCCACAAGCTAGGTGGCAGAGTCAAGAAAAAAACACCAGGGTTGGTTTCTGGGGCAGTGGGGGGGCTGTCTTCCTGGCTCGCAGATGGCCTTTCCTCTGTGCTTACAAGAAGGGAGAGTGATCTCTAGTGTCTCTTCCTCTTCTTTAAGGACACCAGCCCTGTCAGATTAAGGCTCAAGCTTTATGACTCAATCTAGCTTTATGACTCAGTATCTGTTATCTGCTTCGAGGCCCTCTCTCCAAGTACAGCAAGACTGGGGGCAAGGGCTTTGACCTATAAATCTTGGGCAGACACAGTGTGGCCCAAAATAGTCACAGAAATTTGACTTCTCTTTTTTTTTCGTCATTATTAAATCTGGTATCTGCTGCTAGCATGTGCACACAAGTCCTTAATGACAGACCGTCAAAGTTTAAGGAATGCTTTCTTAAACTTTGATGACCCTGTGAGCTGAAAGTCCAAAGGAAAGTACCAAAGATGCCAATGTTCAAGTCACTTTGAGCGCTGATTCGTTAATATATTTGGTTCATTCAACTGACAGACATGTATTCAGCACCTACCACATGCCAGATCCCGGGCTATGGGCTGAGGACACTACCATAACCAAATATGGGCCTTGACTTCTACACATTTACAGTCTTTACCTAAACTCGTCTCTTTCCAGAGGGAATTTCTATAACACGGTGAGTAAAACAGAAATGGAGATGCAAAACCAGGAAAAGGAGGAGGATCAAACATGTTAGCCCTGGAAATTGATGTACATGCTATGTGTGACTCAAGCAGTCATGCTGGCTTTGAGCTTCCTACGAGTCATGACAAAGTACAGAGTGACTTGGTCCTGCTTTCTGAAAGGAGAATGAATCTTGGTCACTCGTGGAAGTCAGATGTAAGTGTTTTCTTTTCTGAACAAATTCCAGCCAAGTGACTTGAATGTCCTGCAAAGTACTATTTCCTGACCAAAACCCCAACAATTGCTCTAAATTCCACGAACAATGCATTACCTCTTCGATGCTCATCGAATAAAGCCAGAGAGCTCCATAGTTTACATACATGGTTTCAGTTTCCTATTCTAGAGCAGAGAGCTTACTGAAGACCATGAGTGATCCCTTTCAGATGGTGCAGAGAATGGGAGTGAGTAAATTCGCAAAGCTCTGAGGCTTGGACATTAGGTGACTGATTTAAGAAGAAACAGCAAAAAACCAGGATCTCATAAAAAGGCCAGGGTAGACGGAAAGATGTAATACTGAGAATGAAGTCAATATGATTCACTCACCCATAGAGTTCCCTTCTTGGTTTATCATATCAGGTGGCATCTGACTGAGTATGAGTTTGAAGGGCAGCTCTGTTACTCTGTAACTAGCTCTGTAATTTCAGGGGTGTTAACAGCCCAGAGCCCTGGTTTCCTCATGCTAAATGAGGCTGATATCTACCTACTATGGGGATTAAATAACAGAACATACATAACAACTTTGCCACAGTGCAATCATCATTAACAACCGTGTACATATAAAGATGCTATCCATGCCAGGCACTGTATTACACATTTAACACGAATTAGCTCATTTAATCTTCACCATGAGATACATGCTATTGAAGAACTCAAAAGCTGTTGGTTTCTCCCCAAAGCTATGCAAAGCCACATCCCTGGATGTCTTTGGAAGGAATGTTACCAGTCCTTGGAAGGCTCTTTGAGGATCCACTCCATGCAAAGCAGCTGTATTGACATCCATTTTGTAACTATCTGTAATCCCCAAGGTTTGCTGCAACTGACAGAGAGCTTTAACTCTTGGGCTGGCTGGTGGGAGTTTGCAGAACTCAGAGAAAACCCTAGCAGGAAGCTCTTTATGGCAAGCCCCATTTATGGTAGGAAGAAAGACACTGAAGAACTTGGAGTGTCACAAGACAGTGACCAGGCTGGGAGGCTGGCGGGAATGGGGAGTTACTGTTTAATGGGTACAGAGTCTCAAAGTGGGTGGATGAAAACATTCTGGAGATGGATGGGGGTGATGGCTGCACAACAAGGTGAATCTACTTAATGCCATTGAATTGTACACATAAAATGGTGAATTTTATTATATATATTTTACCACAATAAAAATAGTAATAGTAATAACACTACTACTAAAATAACCAGAGTGGTAAGGGGTCTAAAAAACATATATGATGGAAAGCACCCAAAAGAACTCAGGTATTCTGCAGGCAAAAGTTTTTGAAAACCCCTGGTTTTCAGGATAATGATATTAGTCACTACTTACCAAGCACATCATATACACAGGCACTTTATCTGTATCATCCTTTATTCTCCATTATGGCTCTACCAGGCATTTCTTGTTTAGAGGGATCGGGTGATGAGCCCAGGATCACACATTTTGTTGAAAGTGGTAATGATGAGATTTGAACCGAACCAGTTCAATATACTACATCCTCCTACACCATGCTGCCTCATTCAAATATGAAATAGCTACCTGTATCTTAAAATGCTGAGATTTCTTTTAGTCTTCAGAGTTTATTATTCTGAATTGGGGTGGGGGGTGGTAGGAAGGTCAGACGTCCATCTTTTTGAAGGCTCCCTGGATTGCCAGGTTATGTAGGTAAATCTGAGCCTATTGACCAGTACCCTACACTCCAGAGATAACCATTCTGATGACAGGAACCTGGAAGACCTTTGTGATCAGAACTGGAGACAACACAAGTTGATGTTGCCATGGCTGCACCAGCACCAGGAATCACAGTGAGCTCCCATGGCCAGGGAGGAGGCTGTCAGCCAACAGGGAACACACAGCAAGGTCCAAATAGAGCGAGGGCCACCGAAAGCATTACTTCCCCAGTGTAGTCAGCACAGCCCAGAAGAGAAATTTTGAAGAGTAAGAGGATGGAAGAGGGTGAAGCACAGGAAGGATCAGAGATAGATGAGAGGGTTCTGAAGCCTCTGTTCAAATCCCAGCCTACTGTTCTGCTGGTAAAAGCAGACTTGTAAGCACTCTGAAGCTGGAGCACAATCTCATGACTGCCTAGGGTGTCTTTCGAAGTCTCTCGGCATCCCTTCTGTTTCTCAGTGACCTCCCTCCTGCCTCTGAGTCATGGCTTCTACAGACAAATGGACTTGGGAAATGGTCCTCAGGTCTAAGTCAGTACCACAAGCCTCCAGATAACAAAGGTATTATGGCAGAGTCAAGAGACGAGTGCCAGGGAAATGGGTTTTCTGTAATGCTGGCTGTTGACGTGAGTACCCTGAACATTGACTCTGCCTCTTCCCCTCTGGACGAAATGCAGACTTGCTGAGCCTGAGGTTCTTTCAGAAAGCAGGAGAGCCTTTTGTAAACATTCTCTTAAAGGAAAACAGAGGATTTGTTTTAAGTTCTTCAAGAATGATGAGCCAAGCCTTGAGTAAAAGAAAACACCTGTAATGTAGCAAGAAATGGCCGTTACCCGGATGTGGCAGGACCTACTCTGCATGGCCGGAGTCACCAGCAGATGCATGCTCTGTTACGGAACCAGGAGCCACCACCAAAGACAAGGCTCAGAGACCCCGTATCTACTCCTGTCCTCACTCCCAACATATACCTGCATCCTTGAATCACTAAGTCAGGAACTTAAAATAATCTTACAATGGTGCATGCATGTGTGTGTATGTGTGTGCACATATATGTGTGCCTGTGTGTGTGTTTCCACCAATCCACAGGCTCTCGCTGCATTTCCTTCATTCTCCCTCAAGAATTACCTTCTTGCTACAGCACAGGGAACTCTGCTCAATGTTAAGTGAGAGCCTGGATGGGAGGGGAGTTTGGGGGAGAATGGGTATGTGTATAGACATGGCTGAGTTCCTTTGTTGTCCACCTGAAACTATCACAACACTGTTAATTGGCTATATTCCAATATAAAATTAAAAGTTTTCTTAAAAATGAATTACTTTGCTTCACTGATACTATTGTGAGCACTTGTAAGCTGGGAGGCATGAGCTACATGGGCTGCCCTATACTGGCAGTGAGAGCAACCTTCTGAGAAGGACCCCTGGCATCCTGAGCAGAGCATGGCTGACCCCCCTGCCACATGGATCTAGCTGGAGTCGGCTGGGCTCCACTCCACACAGGGCTTGGCTGTCGCCTGCTCACTTTGAGTGGAGGATCCGGCACTTATTTTAGGCCCTTATAAATAAAACATTCTGTCATTTTGATTCTTCAAGGCCTTCTTTTGAGCTATTTTTTTTCCTCTTTGGGAAAACCACTTTTACTGTACGAGTAAAAAGAGTTGTTCATAAATCAAGAGGAGCTGCAAGTGACCAAAGGTTGAATTCCCGAATTCCTGACTTTGGAGGCAGTGAGCAGCCACCAAATCTGACTGGTTGAGGAAGAAGCTGACGTCATACAGGAAGAGGATCTTACTTCAAGGATGAAAAAAGTGTTCACAATCTCTCTGATTCCTTGACCTCTGATCTAGAAAGTCCCAGTATCATACCTTTAAATACCATCTTCAACCCTTACCTTCCCGAGTCCCTATGGGTCATTTACGCTCAGTAAAAGGCTAAGGATTCTCACCATCTGTAACAAGGAGACAAGGCTACATGCCTGGCATAAAGTCAAAGCTCACTTGCTGAGCTGTTTGACTCTCTTGTCTCCTGAAGCTCTTAAGAAGACACATTTATAACTTGAAAAAATATTATTTTCCCCCTCTTAATTGATCACAAACTACTGAAGAAGTGTTGTTAATTAATATGGTACAAAGAAGCTAAGCTGTACAGTGGACCAAGTGTTGAACTTGGAATTCAAGTAACCAGGGCTTGAATCCTGGCTCCACTACTTGTTATGTGATCTTGAGAAAGTTCCTTAATCTGTCTGGACATGAGTGTCCTAATCAATAAGTGGGGATAAATCACTAACTTTGTAATCTTTTTCAAACTTTAATGTGCATATGAATTGCCAGGGAATTTTGTTAAAATACACATTCTGATTCAGCAGATCTCAGGTAGGGACTGAAGTTCTGCATTTATTTCTTTCTATTTTTCCCAGAGTATAGTTGATTTACGTTATATTAGTTTCAAGTGTACAGCAAAGAGAATCAGTTAAACATATACATATATCCTCTCTTTTTAGATTCTTTTCCCATATAGGCCATTTCAGAATATTGAATAGAGTTCCCTGTGCTATACAGTAGGTCCTTATTAGTTACTTATTTTATATTTTATAGTAGTTTGTATATGCAAATCCCAATCTCCTAATTTATCTCTCTTCCCCTTACCCCCTAGTAACCATAAACTAGTTTGAGATTCTGTGTTTCAACTCAGAGCTGGCCAGGGTTGAAGTTCAGGACTTGGTGATCACCTTTAGAGTAGGAAGGATATATCTGGTCATGGCACTTTGTGCATTTTGAAGAACTAGCTTAATTTAGGATCTGATTCATTATGCATTGTTCTTCTACCTTAAAACACTAAGAAAGCAATTCTACAAGTCAACTTTGACTATGTATTAACCCATAATTCTTTACAGATAAGCAAAGTAGTAATTATTTATCTAGTAAAATAACAAGGGCTGGGGAAAACCACTTGTCACCAATACTCTTCCCTCTAAAAAAAAAAAACTAACCAATCAAGCACAATACCTCTCCCATCAGCTGGCTGATGTAAAAGGCAAACAAATAAACAAATCTCCAGCTGAGCTTAGTTCAGGGGTAACAATGTAAATTGCAGCCCTTCCAAACAAAAGCATTGTTTTAAACCCTCATGTTTATGAGTAAACCTAAAATTTGACTTAGAGTGAAAGCAGGTTTCGGTGGAAGAAAGAAAAAACTGAATCCCTGAGACTGGTTTGATGGGGGAGGAAACTGATGAGAGAATTGGATGGGATGGCAGGAGGCAGCCAGTGAGAGACAAAGACTATGTAAGGGGCTTTCCTCCTTGGAACAATGATACCTGTGTTCAAGACAGAGCTCTAGGGTCGTCTCCTTGGTGACACCTTCCCTGACAGCTGATTCCTGCTCTTGTTGCCAGAGTAGTAGTACCCAGCCTCTACCCACCCTGAAGCCAGTGCTTATCACACTGTATTGAACATTCATTTCCATATTGATCTCCAACCCCTCGAGGTCAGGGACCATGTTTTATTTATCTCTATATTCTTAGACTGGCACAGTGCCCTGACACATATTAGGCACTCAGTGAATGATGCTGACTGAATGCATGAAGTGGAGGATATTGAAGATAAAGCTTAATGATGTTGCTTCAGGCTTTATCTTTCCTGGAGCTATTCATTCATATTGTCTCTTACTTGGTAAGCAGATATGCTCTGGATGTGAGCACTCAGATCTTTTACCAGTATTCAGTGTATTTCAGTCTGAGAAATATTTCAAACTTTCTTCCCAAGATTGTGAACTGAGCAATACACATAATAATTTTATATACATGTATGCTGTGTTGTGCTTAGTTGCTCAGTCATGTCCAGTTCTTTACAACCCCATGGACTGTAGCCCACCAGGCTCCCTGTCCATGGGGAATCTCCAGGCAAGAATACTGGAGTGGGTTGCCATGCCCTCCTCCAGGGGATCTTCCCAACCCAGGGATTGAGCCCAAGTCTCCCACACTGCAGGTGGATTCTTTACCATCTCAGCCACCAGGGAAGCCCATTAGTTTTATAAATATATGCACTTAACTTTTAACATTTTTTTTTCCAAGTGCACTTCTTTTTTCACAGTAAATTGAGTACATAGTTTCTCACGTTTCAAACAAAGAAACTGAGGCCCAGAAAAAGTATTAAGTGATCTAAGGCAGAGTTTCAAACTTTAGGTACATAAAAATCACCTGGGGCATTTATCCAAAATACAGATTCCTGGTCCCCACTCTGCAATTCTGATTCAGCAGGGATAAAAGGGAGTCCAGGAATATGCATTTTCATGCTCCCAGGTTCTGAGGCAGGTGGCCTTGGCCCAGGACCTCCTTAGGCCAGGAGTCAGGAGCTCAGTATTTGCTGGAGGTTGTCTCAGGGCTTTGGTTCCAAACCTAGAGTCATGGCACGGGAGGTAAGTCCCGTGTACAGACCTCCACAGGGTCTGCAGGAAACCTAAAACCAGGGACACTAAGACGATGATGGTAGCGCCAGTGTCCCATGTGTAAAGTCATGAAGTCAGAGTGCTGGCTGGTAAATGGGTAGCATTGCTGAGGACTTACAGTCTGGAAGGCCAGGCTCTGGAAAAGGATCAGGTCCTCTAGCCAAGAAGGACCAAAAAAAAAAAAAAAAAAATTACAAAGAGGGTTAACATAGGAAACATTGAAGGTGTTTGATGCATTTATTTTCAATTTGTTTCCCTTCCTGCCTCTAGGAAGGGAAAATTTGATGGTAGTTTACCAAATTGGGACAACTCAGTAAAGAACAGAAGCCAGAGCAAGGACCAGTAGCCTTCTCCCTTCCATCTGTCTCCCACACCCAAACCCCACCAGCTGGACCTCTGTGTTTCTCCCCCACCAGCTCCTTCCTTATCAGTCCACTGTCAAGGCCCTAAAGACCTTAGGAAACTGAGGCCCAGAAAAAGTATTAAGTGATCTAAGGCAGAGTCTCAAAGTTTAGGTACATAAAAATCATCCAAACTTTATACACAAGTCTCCCAAAGCTCTGCCTGTCTGACTCTTGCCTCTCCTTTCCCAAATGACCTCCACTAGAAAGACTCACAAATCTCTTCCTAGTGCAGATCTCATCCTGGTGGGCAAAAGACCACCGTATTTGAAGCTGGAACATCTGGATCTGGTGCTGGCCCTGGCTCCATGAACTAGTTGTCTGACTTTGGGTTAGTAACTTCCTCTTTTTGGGATTCAGTCTTTATGTGTGAGACGGAAGGCTGGACTGGGTCATCTCCAAAGTCCTTTCCAACCCTTGGATTTTATGCACACTGTTGCTTAAAAACTATCAGTGATATATTATTGCTTATAGAATTAAATATATAATTTTCTTACCCTGGAACACCTAAGGAGGCCCTCTATAGTCCAGACTATGGACTAAATGCTTGTGTTCCTCTAAAATTCATGTCAAAACTCTAATCCCTGATGTGATAGTGTTTGGAGATGGGGCCTTTGGGAGGTGATTAGATGATGAAGGTGGAGTCCTCAGGATGGAATTAGTGCCCTGATAAGAAGAGAGTTTTCTCTCTTTCTCTCTACCACATAAGGACACAGCAAGAAAGCCATTTATGAATTAAAATGAGAGTTTTCACCAAGAATCCAACCATGCTGTCAACCTGATCTTGAACTTCCACCTCGCAAAACTATGAGAAATAAATGTGTGCTGTTTAAATCACTCAGTCTAGGGAACCCTGTTATATAGCATTCTAAACTGACTCAGATGGGCCTCAACTTTTTTTTTTTTCCAAAGCATTGTTCTCCTTTATGTTCCTTTTATTATATATAGTCAGATTGAGGTATTCCCTGTTCCCTAAATACGCCTGGAAGTTGGTTTTTGTTTGTTTTTTTGCTTCCTCAATGCTTTGGTCATCATTTTATCTTAGAAAACCTACTACATCTATTTCAATGTGTATGGTCCTTACATTTTTTGAGGCCCAAATCCCATGGATCTCTTTTAGATTTTCCCTTTTTAGAGCCTTAAAGTAAGTGCCTTCTCCTCTGACTGCAAGCACTCCATTTGCCCCCCTCACAGCTGGGATTACAGTCTTCCCCCGGCCTGGCTCATGCAGCCTTCTGTCAGCTCCTTAAGGACAGGGCCTCTATGACCTGCTACCCACTTGGCACAGGGCCCTGCACAGAGAAGGGTTTGACAAGTAATTGTTGGATAAAAGTCAGAAAGCATGTGCCCCCATTTTAGTTAGATCTTGAATTTCGGTGAGAACTGAGGCAGAAAGGGTAACATGGGTAAAAGAAAAAATAGGAATTCTTATTACAGTAAACATCTTTTTCTTTGAACTGGGCCCAAGGATATGAGCCATGAAAAGGGGCCCCTGAGCCTGGTGATGCGGTATACCCATTGTTCATAAAGACCAATGGCTGAATGCCTGGGGTGATTTTCCTTGCCAACCAGAGCTCGGGCCAAGGGGCTTTACTTGGTGGCTGCAGGCTAACCAGGAGTTCTGGGCAGCTCCATCCCATGAGAGTATATCCTCACGGCCACGATGGCTCAGTTAATTCTAAGCCCTACAAGGTGTGTTAAGAGGCTGACTTCCTGCCTGTACGATGTACTTGAAGGGGTTTCCTCCTCCAACCTCCCCTAGTCCTGTCCTGGTTAATTCTCAGTCTACCTGGGGTCACAGTCAAGTGTGTGTGTTTTATCTTGCTGACTAGACTGTCAGTTTCTGCCTAGAAGGCTCTTGTTCATCTTGTGTCTTGTTCATCTCCCTCTCTCCCACATGCCTAGCACAAAGCCCTGCTCATAGCAGATGTCAATAAATGTTTTCTGGATGGATGCTCAAATTTAGATCAAATTGACTCAAATCCCAATTAAAATCCCCAGTCAGGAAGACAAGATTTAATTCATTTTCCTTCCTACAAAAAGGACAATCTTTCTGTTTAATATAACCTAATACATTTTCTTCACAACTCAGAGACAGACGCAGGTTCTGTTTTTAGAAGCCATATCTGAGATGTTGTAAAGTACTGCTTGATTTTGATATTTTATTCTGATTAAATTTGAGGCATATCAGAAGTATGAGTGATGACTTGGCTTGCTCTGAACCATTCTATTCACCATCCTAGAATCTGAGGACAGCAGAATGTCTTGAAAGCCCATGGAAACCAACCAGGTCATTGCATAGCTAAGAGAAACAAAATTCAAGAGCTGGGATGAGAACCCAGGTTGGATGTCTGGTTGGCTGGTTATTTTCTTTTCCTACTTAATTTACTCCACAAACATCACTGAGCACGCACTGTGTGCCAGGTCCCATGCTGGCTGTCAGGGATATGGAACTGGAGGAGACAATCCCAGCCACCACCAGAACTCTCAGAAGAATGGTTACTTCCTGGTTTCTCAGCCCAGGATATTGTGCCTTCTTCAAAGGAGCTACATGCCATTTTCAAAAGAACTTCCTGGTGAAAAGGATCAATGTCAGTTGGACAAGGAAGCCTTACATTTACTAAAACACTGTACTTCGCTATACATCAAAAGCATCCATTTAGGGACAAGTGAAGCAGAATTCCTTGGAAACATGGTACTTTCTGACTCAGCGCTGCCTCCTTGGCATTCATACAGCCATGGCCACACTCAGAAATATGTTCTAACGGGCTAGATGGTTATTTCTCCCTTCAGCCCAACAGCCCTTCTCCTATGAACAGCAGGGACATTGGGTTCTCTCTGAGTGTCCTCCAGGTCTTGCACAAGGAAGGCAATTCATACTTGTGGCCGATGAGGTAACTATAAAAGATAGTTTTGGGTCCTAGAACACTTCTCTCTTTAAACTCATCCACAGATTCATCTTCTTTCGGGAATGGCAAATAGGCCTTGTCCCCTGCCAGTTCTGGCTGCCTGGAAGTGACTGCCTGGAGTGCTGTGTTACGAACGTTTCTGAGGCTGCATCCAGACGCAGTAGGAAATGAGGATTTGATTGATTGGCCGTCTGTGGGGCAGCTATTTGCTTTGCATTATCTAGACCCTTGTTTTAAGATCTCCAGTGGTTCCTGGACACATAAAGGATTAAGTCCAATATACTCACTCTGGCACACAAGGCACTTTGCAGTGCAGTCAGCGACCTTACATACCAGTCCATAAACCTCCCCGTACACCCTAAACCCCAGCCACACTCAGCTGTTTTCTGTTTCTTGAATGTAGCCCTCTCTTTGAGGATTCTGGCCTTTGCACATACAATTCCCTTTTCTGGAATGTTCTCCTAGCTCCTTTTGATGCCTGATTTCTCTGTGAGGCCGTCCTTTATTTCCTCTATGGAAAGTCTTGTCCTTCATATTTCCACATCCCCTTGTTCATCCCTTTGTCATTATCCTGACTCACTGAGATTTATCTATTTACATTTCTACCTCCCCCAAGAGAAGGGAGGTGCTAAAGAGCAGAGCCTATCTCACTCACCAGGGACAGAACACCAGCCACAGATAAGGCACTTGCTATAGGACTGTTGAATGAACCAACTCTTTGAAAAATTTCCCTGTGTCACTCCTCCAAGCTGTCTTTCAGAGATGTAAGGACTAGCTTCTCTATCTGTGGTCTCTCAAGCTTGCAGTGGCACATCCTGGCAGTCAGGTCTGTAGCCTTTCCAGTCTACGTACTGCCAGGTGTATGTCATCCCCCACAACCCCAAGGTTAGAACTGCAGCTAGGGATCATTTTGATTTACACTAATGGGGTACTGAATAGATGGAGCAGAATGGATTACTTCATCTAATCCTTTACCAAGCCTTGCTGTCCTAAACTCAACATAATCACAAATTCAGGTCATTTGTCTCCACTGTCATAACCCAGGCCAGGCCACAGTCAGCTCTCCTGGGCTATTCTAATAGTGGCTAACTGGTATTGCTTCATTGTTCATGTTTTACAATCCATTCTCCACTCGGCCACCTCAGTTTTCTTTCAGATCACATCACTCCTCTGCTGAAAGCTCTTCAGTGTCCATGGCCTCTGGGCCCCAACACCCTCCAGCTCCTGCTTTCTTACCTTCATCCTTCTCCCTCTGGTGCCCTGTGCCCCTAGTTGTCCAGATCTCCATATCACTCGCCGAATGGCCAAGCCCTTTCCACCTCCAGGTCTCTGTTCTCGCTGCTCCCTCAGCCTGGAATGCTCCAGCTTTTCCTTGGAGATCACAGCTCAAAACAGCACCTTCTCAAGAAGTCCTTCCCTGACCACCCTGTCCATCCAAAGTGCACAACACACCTCCCAGGTACTCTATGTCCTGCAGTCCTATTAATTTCTTTCATGGCACTTAAAATCTAAAATTCTCTTACCAATTGACTTTATGGTTTTTTAAATTAATTAATCTATTTTAATTGGAGGCTAATTACTTTACAATATTGTAGTGGTTTTTGTCATATATTGACATGAATCAGCCATGGGTGTAAATGGGTTCCCCATCCTGAACACCCCTCCCACCTCCCTATCCATCCCATCCCTCAGGGTCATTCCAGTGCACCAGCCCTGAGCACCCTGTCTCATGCATCGAACCTGGACTTTATGTTTTTATACTCTACCTCTCACCTTAGAATGTGAGCTCCATGAAAGCTTCTTCAAGGACAGACCTGCTGGCCTCCTTTACGGTCACACCTAGGGCCTGGCTGAGAGCAAGTGCTAAATGAATACACATTTACTGAGAGCTCAATAAATACCTTTCTGAGGATCTCCAAAGATGGGGCTCCTATATTTTCCCCATGACCTATTGTGTATGTCTCTTAAACTTTAAATAATAAGCTGTAGAACATGACGCTAGAAGTCAGGAGACCTGGCTTCAGGTCACTTCCATATGCGGGCCCTCGTGAAACACAACATAACAACATGAGGGACTCAGGCAAGATGCTAAAATAAGAAAAACAACCTGTATTTGTCTTAGAGAAAGTTGGGAAAGGGGAGAGCCCCAGCTGGAGAGGTCAGGGCAGGCTCTAGCGTTCCAGAACATAGCCGTGGGGCAAATGTCAGGGGTGTAGAGCATCATGCCAGGAGAGGATGGTGTTTCCTGAACTGGCAGAAGACTAAAGAGGCGGTACCTGACATAGCACTCAGATCAGAGACTTGAAGTGGCCCTCGGAGGGGAGCGGGGATAGTGAGAAACAAAGTTATGAAAGGACTCCAGCATGACCTCAGCTTCTAAATGGGTTAAAGGGGATGCAACAGAAAGACTTGGATTAGGAGTCAGAGGAGGAGCTAGAGAAAGGAAGGCAGCATCAGCTGAGTGCCTCAGCCTTCGCAGCCCTGTACTCCGAGTCCCTGGTGGCTCAGCTGGTAAAGAATCCGCCTGCAATGCAGGAGACCTGGGTTTAATCTCTGGGCCAGGAAGATCCTCTGGAGAAGGGAATGGCAACCCACTCCAGTATTTTTGCCTGGAGAATCCCATGAGAGCGTGGCCACTAGTGTCCGTGGGGTTGCAGAGGTGGACACGACTGAGCGACTAACACACACACGTAGTTTATGCACGTTCACTCAGTACCTGAAACCGTCCTTCCAGGGAGGTATTAATATCCTTATTTTATAGAGAAACTGAGGCTTGGAGAAGATATGCTAGCTCTCTGAATTTCAGGATGCTTATCTGTAAAACAGATAGTAACAAAACCCATCTCTCATGTCTAGTGTGAAAATGCCGTGAGATATGGTTTAGAGAACCTAACACCACGCCAGATGCTTTGGAAACTTTATTGTTATCACCAATATCAATAACCATCTATAATACTAGTATGGGTGAGGCCACACAGCTTAGGAATGTCATAGGTGAGAGGTGCAAATGCTAGACAGTGTTTTCACTGTCAGGCTGCCGCTTACAAGACCATGGTTTGAAAAACAGCTCTGCCAATCATTAGTTGCATGACATTAGACAAATCAGTGCACCTTCTAAGATCTATGTTCTCTTAATCTCAATAAAGAGGCCAAAGAACTCTTCCCAGGTGGTTCGCTAGTGGTAAAGAACCTGCCTGCCAACGTAGGAGACATAAGAGATGAGGGTTTGATCCCTGGGTTGGGAAGATCCCCTGGAGGAGGACATGGCAACCCACTCCAGTATTCTTCCCTGAAGTATCCCATAGACAAAGGAGCCTGGCGTGCTACAGTCCATGGGGTCACAAAGAGTCAGACATGACTGAAGCGACTTAGCACACAATCATTAGCTGCATGCATCAGACAAATCAGTGCACCTTCTAAGATCCATGTTCTCTTAATCTGTCTGAATAAAGAGGCCAAGAACTCGACCCTACAGAGTCTGCAGGGATGCTAGAGGAGAAAATAACCAGTGAATACAAATCTGCATTGTGTATGCATATGGAAACTGTGATGACTGGGATGGGCACCCTGAACCAGGACAAGCATCTTCGGGCTGGTATAATTCACATGCGTTAGATGCTGACAGATGAAGCCAGAGTCGTGCTGAGGGCACCAAGGATCTTGCAGGCAGCAAATGGCCTTGAGCTGACGGTGACTGTGCTAGTTCTATCCAAAGGCTAGTCCATATTTTGCTAATGCTACCCTGGAAAATAAAAACAGTGTGATCCTCCTAAGACGCCATCAGAAACACGCACTGGGATTTTATCCAACATGTTAGGAAAACAACTCCTCATAAAACCAGCTTTAGGAGAGAGCTGGCATGAGAAGAGGATATAGCCAGAATTCTTACAGGGGTCAGATTGCAGCAACACGCCACCCTCAGAACCCGAAAGGATTTCTCTGTAATGAGGACCGAGCTTTCCGGGGAAACTTAAGCCGGGTGGGCTAACTGCTTGTTGAGTCCATGTCTCCTCAGGCAGAAACAGGACAGAGTGTCCCGGGCCACCACAGGCTGCCGTGAGCGGACACATGCCCTGCATTTGTGCTCTGGGGAGCAACGAATGTTCTGTCTGAACAGAGCACGCAGACCCAGGCCACGCGCACACATCAGAGCTGACAGCCGATGCAAAGCAGCTGAGCGGGAGCTCCTCAAAGCTTCTCCCTGATTTATATTCTGGGGTACTGGCTTCGAGGCTGAACTCAATTGAGCCTCATATACACAAAACTCTGCAAAGTATTATGGACCTGGTTTTACAGACCAGAAGGAGGAGGTGCAGACAGTGGCTCGCCCAAGTCACACAGTTAGGAGACATATACCTGGGATTGAGCTGTGGTCCTCCTGATTGGAAAAGTTCAGTTTTTATTCCAATCCCAAAGAAAGGCAATGCCAAAGAATGCTCAAACTACCCTGCAATTGCACTCATTTCACATGCTAGTAAGGTAATGCTCAAAATCCTTTAAGCTAGGCTTTAACAGTGAACTGAGAACTTCCAGATGTACAAGCTGGATTTAGAAAAGGCAGAGGAACCAGAGATCAAATTGCCAACATTCATTGATCAAAGAAAAAGCACAAATATTCCAAAACAACATATACTTCTGCTTCACTGGTTATGCTAAAGCCTTTGTGTGGATAACAACAAACTGTGGAAAATTCTTTAAGAGATGGGAATACCAGGCCACCTTACTTGCCTCCTGAGAAACCTGTATGCAGGTCAAGAAGCAACGGTTACAACAGGACGTAGAACAACAGACTTGTTCAAAATTGGGAAGGGAGTACGTCAAGGCTGTATATTGTCACCCTGCTTATTTAACTTTTATGCAGAGTACATCATACGAAATGCTGGCCTGGATGAATCACAAGCTGAAATCCAGATTGCTTGGAGAAACATCTACGACCTCAGATAGGCAGATGATACACTCTAATGGCAGAAAGTAAAGGAGAAGAGCTAAAGATGCTTTTGATGAAGGTGAAAAGAGGAAAGTGAAAAAAACTGGCTTAAAACTCAACATTCAAAAAATGAAGATCATGGCATCTGGTCCCATCACTTCATGGCAAATAGATGGGTAAAAAGTGGAAACAGTGATGGACTTCATTTTCTCGGGCTCCCAAATCACTGCAGACAATGACTGCAGCCATGAAATTAAAAGATGCTTGCTCCTTGAAAGGAAAGCTATGATAAATCTAGACACCATATTAAAAAGGAGAGGCAGCAATTTGCTGACAAAGGTCCATATAGTCACAGCTATGGTTTTTCCAGTAGTCATGTATGGATGTGAGAGTTGGATCATAAAGAAGGCTGAGCACCGAAGAATTGATGCTTTCGAATTGTTGTGCTGGAGAAGAGTTTTGAATGTCCCCTGGACTGCAAGGAGATCCAACCAGTCAATCCTAAAGGAATTCAACCCTGAATATCCATTGGAAGGACTGATGCTGAAGTTGAAGCGCCAACCCTTTGGCCACCTGATGCGAAGAGCTGACTCACTGGAAAAGACCCTGATGCTGGGAAAGATTGAAGGCAGGAGGAGAAGGGGGCAGCAGAGGATGAGATGGTTGGATGGCATCACCAACTCAATGGACGTGAGTTTGAGCAAACTCTGGGAGATAGTGAAGGACAGGGAAGCCTGGCGTGCTGCAGTTCATGGGGTAGCAAAAAGTCAGACATGATTTACCAACTGAAAAACTTCTGATTTCAAGGACACTTCTACTTGGCAGACCTACTTTTCAAGATGAAAGGCAAAGCCAAGACTCAGAGAATCTTAGAGATGCAATGCTCAGTCTACCATCCCAGTCTGGGAAGGAGTGGCTCAGCCCCACTTGACACATGGTCCTTCTCTGCAGCAAGATCTCCCCAAACATGGGCTCACCATCCACTTCAGTTGTGTCAACTTCCCCTGAGTGCCTAAACGGCATAGTTTTCCCCCTCCCTCACTCTGTATGTGAGCTCAGTCGCATCCAACTCTCTGAGGTCCCTGCCAGGCTCTTCTGTCCATGGGATTTTCCAGGCAAGAACATTGAAGTGGGTTGTCATTCCCTTCTCCAGGGGATCCTCTGGATCAAACTCGCGGTTTTTTTGTCTCCTGCATTGGCAGGTGGATTCCTTACCACTAGCGCCACCTGGGTTCCCTCATTGTACTGCATGTTAAATATACTAGAGGATTTCTGAAAGGACACTATGCTCCCTTCAGGATGGTAATCACTGTCCTGAATTCATGTGGCTCGTGAGTTTAGATTTTCACAAGGCAAATGTTCTTAGAGCGCATGGGTATTCACAGATCTTATCACAGGGCTGGATGAGTCACTTTCTCCCCCCACTGCCCGCCAGTCCCACTTCCTCAGCCATTTCAGCTGAGGACACAAAGCCGGTGCTGCCACTTCTCTCACCCTCACCTGGACACAAAAAGATGCTCTTGGACAACAAACCAGAACACATGGCCCAGGCTTAGGTGTGGGAGGTGGAGCTCAGGCTGTCCAGCTGTGCCCCTTTTAAAGTGAAGAACTGGCATTGATGCAGATCCTGTCTAGGAAGCCTCTGCAAGAGAGGAGGCCCAGAGACAGACTGGGGAGTGGGGGGTAGGGGGTGGTCTCAGCTGCAGAGGGAGCCCCTCTGAAAAACCAACTCTCTGAAGTCAAGGACGTGTCCCCTTGATAAAAGTCAGCAGGCAGCATCCTGGAGATTTAGTGTTCAGAGAAAGGACAGTATCCTGCGTGGTTTCTTTCTGATCACAAGAACAGCAATGCCAGGAAGCTTCTGGAGATGACATTTCCCAAAGAACCAGAGGTCCTTACTGACTTGGCATCATGCTTGCCATATTAAAGATATATATTAATAGGAAATACTTTAATTAATAAATGAATAAGGAAATAAATACATCTCAACCACAGATTTGGATGAAAAACACCTATGATAACATGCATCAATGCCTGAATTCTTTCCCCTTGGGAAGCTGACTCTCTCCCTAGACTGTTCATACCCTTCCCTTAGGCTGAATTTTCTCATGACACCCCTTTTAAGGTTATTCAGTTAAGGAACCAGAACTATAAAGGGTGAGAAGCAAGTTCATGAGTCCTCAGATCAACTCGACTAAACAAGCCTGAGCCCTAGAGAGGCTGGATCTGGGCCAGAGCACCCAAAGGTGTTCCAAGGTCAGTGTGTCCTACCATTGGCAGCCTAGCCCTCAGCATGGATCCTCTACATTTGGATATCTAAAAGGCACCTCAAATGTAGTGCGTTCAAAGTCAGATCAAGATCTTTCTACCCAAATCTAGTTTTATTTTTTTTCTGCCTGTTTTTGTTTGCTTGTTTAAGATTAGAATGGCAGGGCCATAATCCATTTGCATATTCAGAAACCTGGGAGTTGTCCTACACACTTTCTCTTTCCTCGTAGGTCCATCATGAAGTCCTGCCAATTTTACTTCCTAAATATCTCAAAGCCTTTCTCCTCTGATGTCACCACTCAGCCCAATCCAGCATTGTTTCTTTCTGAGACTAATACAAAGCTAGTTCCCCCACAGGCGCTCTTGTAACCTCCCACCCATTCTCAAGACCACTGCCAAAAGATCTCTTATAAATACCAATTGTTCATATTGCTCCCCATGTGTACAACACACACATACATCAGCCTCTGCTTCAAATCCTTCAATGGTCTCCAAGTTCTTAGAGGAAAAAAAAGACAGATCAGCGAGGCCCTGATCTGTCTCTCTAGCCTCACACTCTTCCCCATTCTCTATACTCAGGTCCCACTGATTTCCTCAGTTCTCTGAAAGCACTAAGCTGCCTGTCACCTTAGGGGCCATATTGGTCCATATGCTTAGGATGCCTTCCCTTACTTTACTCACTTCCTCACCTAGGAAACAAATGATCCTTCAACTCGCAGCTCAGATATTACTTTCTCAGTGAAACTATCCCTGATCACCTGAAGTAGGTCAGGACCCCTGTTATATGTTCTCATGGCAACCTGTCCCTTTACCTCATAGCATTTATCCTAGTTTGCAATTTTATAATTATTTCAATAATTATGCTAGTGTAAGTACTTTAATAGTATCTGATTCCCCCATGAGACTGCAAGCTACCTGAAGGCAGAAATCATATCTGTTTTATCATCATTGCATCTCTAGGTTTTAGCACAAGGCCCAACAAAGAGTAGGTAGTCTTTAAAAACATACTGAATGAATAAAATACAGCTCTTCTCTGGTTTTATTCCAACCAATCATACCAGGTTCCTTCCAACACCATTTCTGAGGTTCTTCTGAGTTTATCTTAGGAACTTCTATGGGTTTTTCCATCTCTCCTCATCCCTCTAGTATCTACTATGATGGCCAACCTTCTATAGATCAAGAGATCACACCACTGTCACCATCATTGTCATGGGTCATCACCATACACTGATGGGCTTCAAAATCACTTCAGATGGTGACTGTAGCCATGAAATTAAAAAACACTTGCTCCTTAGAAGGAAAGCTATGAAAAACCTAGACAGCATATTAAAAAGCAGAGATATCACTTTGCTGACTAAAGTCTACATAATCAAAAATATGGTTTTTCCAGTAGTCATGTACAGATGTGAGAGTTGGACCATAAAGAAGGCTGAGTGCCGAAGAATTGATGCTTTCAAACTGTGGTACTGGAGAAGACTCTTGAGAGTCCCTTGGACTGCAAGGAGATCAAACCAGTTAATCCTAAAGGAATTCAACCCTGGATATTCATTGGAAGGACTGATGCTGAAGCTGAAGCACCAATCCTTTGGCCACATGATGTGAAGAGACTCTTTTCCAGGGTCACTAGAAAAGACCTTGATGCTGGGAAAGATTGAGGGCAGGAGGAGAAGGGGGTGACAGAGGATGCGATGGTTGGATGGCATCACCAACCTGATGGACATGAGTTTGAGCAAGCTCCAGGAGATGGTGAAAGACAGGGAAGTCTGGCGTGCTGCAGTCCATAGGGTAGCAAAGAGTCAGACACAACTGAATGACTGAACAACAACACTGATGGAGGATTTCCCTACCATGTGTTAGGCACTATGTCAAGTACCATGAAAGTGATATTCACACAGTCCTCATATTAATAGTATTGATACTATAAGGTTCAGTACTGAGTGACTGAACAACTATAAAGTATACATTACTAACCCTATTTGCTGACAAAGAAACTGAGACTCAGAGAGGGTTGGCTAAAACATGATGGGGCCAGAATTTGAACCTTGGTCTAACTCTGAAGGCTCCATTCTTAATGACAACCTGCTCCACTATAAAATGGAGCTAATAACACCTACTCACAGTGATGTCAGGAAGACTCAGCACAGGAGGCACTTGGTAAAGGATGGCTGTTGCTGCTATTGTGATGTTGGAGGTATTGTGGGGAGGGATAGCCACTGGCCATTTTTCTCAGAGAATAATCTGGCTTTCCTTCCGGGGCTGAAACAGCTAGATCTAGTTTGAAAAAGATTTTAATGGCAAGAGGCATGCTGTGGCAGTTCCGACACAGAGTCTGTAGAGAGGGGAGCTGATGTGCTAACAAAACCAACCCAAAGATCTTTGACCCTGGAAGCTCTCCTCTCTATATAAACTTGGGTTTCCCACTGCAAGCCCCAGACATTGGGCCTGCATGAGGGACCCAAACCTATAACAGTTCCTTGAATTTCTTTTGCTACCTCTTTTTCTACCTCCCTGTAGTAGAGTAATAGAGAGAATACACTGTATTTGGAGTCAGGAGATTCTAAGTCTGAATACTGGTGTGCTTGGGACAGAGCAATTAGGGGGCCACCAAGCTGCCTGGTCAGTCAGAGTCTCAGGGTCCTGTGAAGCCAGGGGATGATGAAGGGCCATACTTCATCCTCAGTGGCCAGCTTGGGGATGATCCGTTCTTCTGAGTCTCCTTCCCTCCTTTTCCTATCACTTACCATGTAAAGGAAGAAAGCATCTAAGGTATTTGAGTTCCTACTGAATGTCAAGCACTTTCACATGTATATTCTCATGTATTAATAGTAAGTTAGTCCTTACAATGATCTGTAGCAACAGGTGCCATCATCCTTATTGTAGAATCAGGGAATCTGTGGTCTAAAGAGATTAAATGACCTGGAATAAATTACTATACAGTAAGTGGTGGAACTAAGATTCACATCCATTTTTGTGAGTTTCTGAAATCTCTGTTCTTATCAAATCAGAAGATGTAAAATGATTGAGTCTATAGGAAAAATTATGGAAACTACTTGGATGTGCACAAATGGTAGCAAAGCCATGAAAACCCATTCACTTCCTTCTTCTGCTCACTAAGCACACCTCATGTGCCAGGAACTGTGCTGAACTCCAGGGATACAGAGGTGGGCAAGATGTGGCCCCTGCTCTTGAGAGGTTCATGGTCTAGTGAGGGGAGCTGTCTAGGGAAAAAAAAAAAGATAGGAGAAAATCAGGAAAACTGAGCAAGAAAGAGAAGGCAGAGGATTCTAAAACAGAACCAGTGGGGTTCTTGGAAGATAACTATTTCAAACCTGGCTGCACAACCTGGCATCACCTGGAGGATTGCTAGAAATAAAAATTTCCAAGCACTCAATTCCCAGTTCTACAGATTGGGCCCAGTAATCTGAATATGTAATAATTATCCTAAGTGAGTCAATAGCACCAGTTCACAGGCCAGGTGTGCAAAACTACACTAATCCATTCCCTTCATTCTGCAGGTTTGAGAGCTGAGGGACAGAAAAGGAAAGTGACCAGCCCAAGGACACACAAGAGTCAGTGCTTCAGACGCACGCTTCCAGCTCACAGTCAAATAACTTGAAAATCATTTTTCAAAACTTCAGAATGATTAATTTTTGAGCATGATAGATGCATTTTTTAAGTGCACATATGACATATTTTATGGACATGGAGTAAGTACTGCTTTAAGGATGATTTATGGGCCTACTGGAAAACTATATTCTACAAAAGTACAGTGTGAAAAACAACACAAATCAATTTAGGAGACTAAAGTTGTACAAAGATACACAAAATGGATGTTGGTTTTCATAATCAACAATATTCTCACCCTCCAATTGCCTCTGACCTAGGCCTGACCTATCTCCTACCTCTGACCTCCTCCATCCCAGGGGAGCATGGTAGGACAGAAAACTTTGTTAATTAATCAATTACTTCAATATACTGGTTCCCAGACTGTGAAGGAGAGAAGGGGAAAGCCACAGACAGGTACTTTAGGAGCTGGCTAAAGTCTTGTCTACTCACAGCATCTTCCTCTACCCGGAGTGATGTCCCTGGTCACTGAAAAAGTGTTGAGCCTCCTGATGCTGACTTCTCTACACTTAACTCAACTCCCCCCCGCCCCCGCCCCTGCCCTACTAGATCATCAGAAAGATCTTCTCTTCATCCCAGCTTGAGGTTCTTTCCATGGGGCTAAATGGAGGACTCAGGCAAAGGGCAGAGATACAGAGGGGCTCTGTAGCATGAGGTTAGGCTGGCCTCTCTGTGGGGCTCCAATGAGCTGCTCAGCAGCCACCTCCATCAGCTCCCCTCTCCTTTCAGCTTCACTGTCATTTGTCTGTGTCGGCCTGTATGAAAATTTGGAGCAAACTCTACCTGCTCTTCTTCCTCTCCTTCTTGGCCATCTTCCTGGTGGTATCAGCGAAAAGAATTCCAATCCTATTCAGCTTCTAAGGCTCGCCTACCAGATTAGCCACCTCTGAGGGAGGGCTGATCTTTCCTCTTCCACTTGCAGGCTGAAGGCTCCAAGGCTGGTAAGAGAGCCCAGAAGCAAGGGTCAGACATGTAGGAAGGAAAGACTCGGGAGAGCTCAGCATTCAATGAGCCGGATGTAGAAAGGGTTCTGAGGAGGGGTTCATTAGCAGTGCTGAGAGAGGAGGCAGCCTTGGAAAGGCTGGAGGTGAGGTTTGGGTTCACCTGGCACTGGCCTCCCCAGCCTGCTCTGCCACTGGGCCAAGTCACACTCTTCTTTTTTCTCTCTCACATTTTTCTCATCTGTAAGTGAAGAAACTGAACTACCTTGTGTCCATGGTTCTCATTTCTGATTTCTGATTCTGATGCAATTTCTGATTCTGAAATTCTAGATTTTCATTTTTTTCCCCTTTGGCATTGGATACGAATGAATAAGATTGACACTAGGATTCAATAATAAATGTTTACAAGCCAGGATCACAGATTCTGAAATCTTAGAGCTAGAAGAGATTGAGCAATCCGTTTCTCTCTTTCCTACCGATTTGATGACAAAAGGAAGCCCAGAGAGGGACTGCAAGTTTGGTGAGGGCAGGGACTGTCTGTCTTGTTCTCTGTGACAGGCCTGGCACATTTTCAAAAACACATGTTGAATAAATGAATGAACAAATGACCCCCATGCCGAGATGATGAAGCCTAGGGGCAGAGGAAACATCCTCATCGCTTGCTTGGAGGGAGGGAGCAGGATAAGGTGGGAGCCTCCACTGCTTCTGGCCCTGAAGATACCGTGCTCTCCAGCTGGAGAGCCAGAACAGAGCCAGGAACAGATTCTCAAGGCTGGCGGTGCCAGCGGCGGCTGGCCACAAAGTGGGCTTCTTCTGCTCGAGTCCTCCGTGCTGTGCATAATGAATCACAATGTGTCAATTACTGCATTCTGTTAACAAGCTCGAGTCTGCCTGTGCATTGCCAACGAGCGCCCTGCAATTTGCCACAGATCTGCAGTTAATATGTGGCAGAGCAAGTGGGACAGAGCATTTTGAGACACCCCAGGCCCAGGGAAATCAGGTGGCTGGTTTGTTTTTGGCAGCTGCTGGCTTCGATGATTGGGCAGCAGCATGGAGAAATGTGCTTTCTCTTCTCTAGGGAAGAGGTTGGTGTACCCTTTCCTGTCCTGGAAGGAGCAGGATGTCTGACTCAGGTAAATCCAGCTAGAGAAAGTCATCTATGTGCTGTTTCCTCTGAAGTGCCAAATAAAACGGGGCAGAAGTACATCGGTAATTAAAAAACATCACCTCCAGCACTGTTTGATGGACTGGTCGTTTGGTCATTGGCTTTGACGTCTGACGTGAGATTTAAAATCTGGGTCCACTACACATGAGCTCTGTGATTTTGAGTCAATCTCAATTTCTCTGTGACTCAGTTTCCAAATCTGTAGAATGGGGATAATAATATCTACTTTGCAGTGGTATTTTGCAAGGATTAAATGATAATACATGCCAAACCCAGAACCGTAGCTGGTATGCAGTGGGAACACAGTATAGGAGCCTCCCATCATGTTCCCTGAAGAAATTCTAATCTCCTGAGGAAGCCTGGGGCCAG
The DNA here is from genome assembly GCA_007570785.1 of Antilocapra americana. Classification (NCBI taxonomy): domain Eukaryota; kingdom Metazoa; phylum Chordata; class Mammalia; order Artiodactyla; family Antilocapridae; genus Antilocapra; species Antilocapra americana. The sequence goes on from ML663009.1 coordinate 16,892,228, forward strand.
GACCCTAGGCAAAGCCAGACAAGAACCTCTGTCTTAGATGTGTGTGTCTGTTTTCCCTGGAGTGGCTCCACAGTGATGACTGTGGTCATGTGAGGATGCCGGGTCGCCCTTCCGCACTTCCATACCGGCTGTATGAGATGAACAAGCCTCCCGGTGAGAGGGGAGGCTGCTCGTTTCTCAGGCAGCACCGCTGCAGCCCCTGACCTACTTTCTTACTAAAAATAGCCCCTCTTAGGTCACTGCCGCAAATTGAATTCCGCTGCTTCACTGCGCCCGGTAGGCAGGTGGGTGGGTGTCAGAGCACATTTGGTGAGCAGGAGCCCCCGCTTCTGTGGCGCATGGCTGCCCAAGTCTGCTAATCCCACATGTCTGCGCAGAGGATGGGGGCTCCAAGGCCCACCCCACTGCACCAGGCCTCTCCGCACACAGCAGGCTACACCTGGCCCTGCCAGGATGCCTTCAGGGGAGGCAGAGAAGGGGTTGGGAGGTTCTGGTTCCTGAGCTTTGATGTCTGAATGAACTGAATTCAAATAGGAGCTCCACTGCCTTCTTGTTATTTAACCTTGGGCCAGACACTTGGCTTCCCAGCTAGCTCAGCTGGTAAAGAATCCGCCTGCAATGCAGGAGATCTGGGTTCAATCCCTGGGTTGGGAAGATCCCCTGGAGGAGGGCATGTAAACCCACTGGGCTTCTCTGGTGGCTCAAATGGTAAAGAATCTGCGTGCAAGGCAAGAAACCCAGGTTCATTCCCTGAAGAAGGGACTAGCAACCCACTCCAGTATTCTTGCCTGGAGAATGCCATGGATAGAAGAGCCTAGCAGGCTACAGTCCATGGGGTCACAAAGAGTCAGACATGACAGAGTGACTAACACTTGCAGACACTTAACTCCTCTCTCCCTCAGTTTCCACATCTATAAAAATGGAGATAATGAAACTGATCTTAAAGCATTGTTGTACAGATTTTTTTAAAAAAGCAGTCATTGGCCCAGAACAGGTACTCATAACACAGTTATCACAGTTATTCCTGTTGTCTGGCCTGTTGCTCCACAATGCCTTTATGCTGACACCACTCATGGCAGGCGTAGCAAGGGATAGGAGGCCCTCCAAGGAGAAGGAATCTAGGCTAAAAGCACCTTAGAGGTACTTAGGTCAAGGGGTCCCACCCCATGACTAAGCATCACAATAACCAAGTGGCTTGTTAACAATACTGATTCCAAATCTTTGCCCTGAAGACTGGGTTCAGGAAGCTTGTCTAAGGGTGTGGGAATTTGCATTTTAATAAGCTTTCCTAGTGATTCTGACGCACTGCCAGGTTTGAGAATCTTTGAATTAGGCCAGTCACCTCCTTAAAAATAAATAAATGAATGGATTATTGGGGTTTTTTTTCCCCCTTCCATTATGAGCATAATGCAAGGTCATTACAAAATATGCAGAAAACATGGAAAAACAAAAAGTAAGAAGTGAAAAATAATCAATACCTATTGCATGCCCATTAAACGCCAGGCCCTCTTCTAAGTACAGAGAATCTGGCCATAAGGCGGTTATGACTCTCAGGAAATGTCCAGGCTATGCATGGAGGCAGACGACAGAAACAGACGCAGAAGACTAGCACAAGACCCAGGTGTGAGAGGCCCCTTATGCAGTGTACCAGAACAGAGATGAGGAACAATTGATTCCTTCTAGGAAGTCTGGGAAAGCTAAAGCTGGACTGGCATGAGAACAGATGTTAATCTACTGGACAAGGGGGGGGGTGGGCGCGTCTCAGGAGGGATGTCAGGACATGCAAACACACACAAAATGAGAAAGGCGTTTGTTAAGAAAACGTCCTAGGGTTACCAAAGTGAGGTCACCCTATATGGTAAATAGTGGTGGCACAGAAATGCTGGTGTGAATGCCTGGGGCCAGATTGTGAAGAATCCCAGAGGACATCAAGAATGTTGCCTACATCACGGAGTATGATTTCCCTAGTATTTCATATATGCCTTTTGGTTTTCCTATTTATGTGTCCAAGGCTGTCATTCTTAGTAAGCACAGCAAATTAGTCGAGTAGATGGGCCATAAATTTATCTAATTCCAATTGCTGGATGTTTAGGCAACTTCTAATTTTACTAGATTATGAAACACTAGGATCAATATCTTTAATCAGAATGTTTTTTTCCACATTTAAGATCTTTCCTTAGGAGACAGTTTCAGGATATGAGTCAATGAAAGTGAACGGACATCTTCAAGGCTCTTGATAAATAGTTTCAAAGGATTTTCCAAAAGTGGCCCATTTTTTATAAATGAGGAGGTAAAGACCAGGGAGGTTACATGTCTCTTCCAAGTCACACTGTTGAATAGGGGTGGAACCTAGAGCAATTCTGGAGTCTCCTAACCCGAGGCCCAGGGTTCTTTCTTCATATACATTGTCTTCCTATAGATCAAAGAGGGCAACAAGATCTGTTCAGCCAGAGTCTCTGATCACTTCCAACTAAGGACTTTAGCATCGTATATGGGTAGGAGATGAGAGTGACATGTGTGCATTTACAGGCACATCTGAGCCTCTACATATGAGCTTTTCTCCCCAACCTTATCATGTATGCTCCCCATATAGTATAGTTTCTGCTCCAGTCAAGTCAAGCATATCTTACACTGTCTTACCTTCTTACCTTTGACCCTACATGAAATGTGTCCTGTTCTCCTAGTCAAATTCTATGCATATTTTCAAAGACAGACCTACAAGATCCAAAAAGCATTTCCAGACTACAAGCATTTACTGTCAATAACATCCATATATGATACTATATTGCTTTGCAGCACCTCTTGGATTGATGGTAAAATCATTTAAGTTTACCCATGAATAAAAATCTCAAAGGCCTCTGTTATTAGAAAGAGATAAAACAAAAAAACTCTACCCTCCTAAAGCTAATGAGAATATATTTACTTCAAAAAGGCACTGCTAGAGTTTGATGGACTCAAAGACAGGTCAGTCCATTCCCTCTGACCTTCCGCATCACACCAACAGACATCTAGGTAGAACAGAAAGAGTGCTGGACTAGGAGACAGAATGTTTCCACGGGCTAAGGTTGGAGAAGGAAATGGCAACCCACTCTAGCATTCCTGCCCGGAGAATCCCATGGGCAGGGGAGCCTGGCAGGCTATAGTTTATGGGGTTGCAAAGGAGTCAGACACGACTTAGCGACTAAACAACAACAAAGTCTGCTAAGGACCTACTCTGACCAGGCACAATACCAGCATTACACGCTTGGAATAACCTTAAAATAATTCCAGCAAGGGCACTATTATTCTCCCTGTTTTTACAGATGAGAAATGTTGGGAACAGAGAGATTGAGTAAACTGCTCAAGGTCAATACCATTAGTAAGTGTCAAAACTGAGATTTAAACCCAGGTATGTCTGACTCAAAAAATCTCTGGTTTATTTTTCTGCTTTACTGCACTGTCTTAACAAATGCCACTTCAGTTCTAGCTCTGCTAATCTCAAGCTAGATGGTCCCCGATGAGGCCTTCCTGCTGAGCCCTAGTTTGCTCACGTGTGATATGGGGATAACTACGTCCCCATCTTGCCCCTCACTCCCACCCAACACACCCAGGGCTGCTGCCATGATTAAATAATACAATGAGCGTAGCAGACCTACACAGATGCACAGATTGCTATTAGAGTCCTGAACATCATGACTGGCCATTGTGATGATGCCTGGAGACCCTGCCAAGATTCTTTGTCATTTAAAGAGGATTTAATTATGCTCACTAGACAGCCTCTTCTATCAATAGCATCAGAAAGTGGATGGCTGCAATGCATTTCAAAATCATCCTCAACAATCACTGAAGCCAAGGGGTTAATACTAGGAGAAAATTCATTAACCAAAACACTGCACCCCCGAGCACTCTGGGGAATCATGGTCTCCCAGGAAATTTCCCTACTCTGTCATTTTAGATGTATGTATTTGTATGCAAACGTGTGTGTGCACACATACACACCTGTCACCAGCAGTCCATGTCTAGGAAGAGGGATTCAGCAGAAGGAAGGTTGGGCTGGGACTCCACCACCACGGGGCCAGTTATAAACCAGTTTGGGGTATTTATTCCAGCTTTCCGGAGGCTTCTGGTAAAATATCAGGAGACCTGGTTTAAGGTTCAGACTCTGCTGCTTAGCAGTTGTATGCTCTTGGGCCAGATTCTTGACATCTCAGCCTCATTTCCTTTTACATAAAATAGGGATAATGCCTATCTTAGACAAATGAGTTAACCTCCCTGGGCTGCTGTTTCCTCTGCTATAAAACCGATGCCACAGTTGCTTTGCGTGACATGCTTACTGTGTCCCTGGCCTGTGCTGAGGCTCTGCAGGTATTCTTGCACTTGTCTTGACAGTTCTGTGGGATGGGGACTATTATCTCCAGTTGACAGAAACGGTGACCTGCACTCAGAGGAATTCACTAATTTGTCTTAGGTCACACGGTGCTAAGTTTCAGAGCTAGTATTCAAACCCTGGTCTCTGTGATTTGAAACCCTGTGCTCTCAGCCACTAAACCATATTCCTGCCCCCCAGAGAGGTGCTGCAAGGAAGACGTGAGACAAGGTTCGCTTTTACTATTAGTCGAATGTGCCTCCCAGTCGTCACGTGAGACCGAGGAAGCTCTCTAGAGCTCTGAGAGTACGGGGGCCTTGGGGGACACTGTGCATCATGAGGACAAGCCCTGCCGGAAAAACATGTACTGCTGTGCTCCCCAGATGCATGAAATCAGCAGTACTGTGGACCCAGGCAAGGGGTGATGGATGAAATTACTCCACAGTTTTAAGTCGAAGGCTGGTTTGGTGGTGAGAGGACCTAGAGTAAAGACTAGAAGACCGAAGACTGAAGTAAAACACTCATGTCCAAGGATCAGCACAGATTTCCTTGAAGCTGATGGTAGATTCCAATGAGGAGAAAGATGGACTGTGAAGACAGGGGAAACTGGGCAGCGGCCTCCTCACTCTGATCCTCCGCTGCTTACACTGAAAAGGAGGAAGGGACACATGAGGAAGACACCACATTCTCAAACCTTAGGCAGGATGTAACTAAAAATAGAACTGTGATTCAAATGTCTACTACTGAGTCCTCTGCCTTTGCACTCTGGAAACCAGGTCATTTCACCCTTCATCAAATCAACCTCCCCAAGGTACTGGTTCCCACAGCTTGAGCAAGTAGTATAGATGCTGGGCCCCTTACGCCCACAATCTCATCTGAGCTGTACAACGACCCTATGAAGCAGGTATTTTCACTCCCATTTTACAGATGAGGAAACTGAGGCCCAGTTGGGCAAGAGGACTTGCTCAAGGTCACTCAGCTAGTAGGTGACAATGCTGGCTCCAGAACCCATGCTCTTTCAAATATCTATGCCTGGTATATTTCAAAGTAAGAAGCTGAGCTTCATTTTAGGCTTAGTGAGTGAGGAAAGCAACACTGCCTTCCAGCTTGCCTTAAGAAAGGACTCAGCAATGCAGCCATTTGAATGATTCACCTCTGTGACTGACAAGAAGACTCCTCTTGGGTATAGCTTCAGCAGCTACTAAATCTGCTACACCTCCCTGCCCCCTCCAGCTGGCTCAGGGAGTTGAGATTACTTAAATAAGAATTTTAGTGGCCTCCTGCCTCAAGGCATGATTATCAGAGACCTTTAAGTGATAAAACTGTCATAAATCATAACAAAGGATGAGCAGAGTCAGGGTCGGGGAAGGTAACAGGCAACAGGACCTTCTGAAAAGCAGGGCAGTAGGTACAGATGCAAAGGAATAACTGCCCAAGTTTACAAAAACACTTCCCTAGCAAGTTCTGCATCAGACCCTCAGACGTTAGCATCTCCATTTTACAGATGATGAACCCTAACAAAAAGTTAAGGTCTAAGGTTCAAAGTCAGACAGAGTCTGGGATAGGAACCTTAGTGTTCTAATCCCCACCTCCAACCCATCTGGCTCCTTAAAGTTGTGAAGACAGAAATCTGTACGAACTGTAGGAGGAAGAATCCAGTGGTCTTGTTCCCCTGAATGACAGGACCAGGCAGGGGAGAGTGGCTGTGTCAGAGGCAGCACAGAATCTGAAACTCTGGCCTTGAGAATCAGAACTTTTTTTTCAAATCCCACCTTTGTATGAACTTGGGCAAGTCACTTCATCTCTCCTGTAAAATGTGGTTCATGATAGTACCCATCTTATATGATTGCTGTGACAATTAAATATGAGAGAATAAACCATACATGCCATCTATACCAAGGCAAATCTTGGTGTTAGCTGTCACCATTTTCACCATCACCATTTTGAAGGCGCCCAGCATACTGCATGGCACATGGGAAGTGCTCAATGGGTGTTCATTCCTTCTTCTTTCCCTTGTTCCCGTATCTCCCAGTGCACAACCCTCCATCCATTATCTGCAGACCTGTCAGTGAAGGTCTAGGGCTGGAAACTGAGAGAGCCAAGGGGGCGTGCTTCTTCCCAGGCAGCCTGCCTGAGCTAGCCTTGCTTTGGTGGAGGACACTGAGCTGCCACAGGGTCGTCAACCATGCTTTCTCTATATGCTTTCAGGTCACTCCCCAGAAATTAGTGACTCCACCTTGGATATTCCCCAGAAGACAGCTTCCACAGGTATGGCTCCTACTGAGGATCTAACTCTCGCAATGGCATCCAAATAGGCCCCTGCAACAGTTGGCCAAGAAAGCAGTCTCTGCCCTGGGCTAAATCACTGCAGCAGCAGGGATGATCACAGAATGGTCACACTGATGTAACATTACCAAAGGCACCACAACAGCATACCCTATAGCCACTTAGCAGAAACATTATCCCTTGTACATGAAGGAAAAACCGCTTCACCAAGCTTTCTTTACAGAAACTCTCTGACCTCTCTAAAGAGCTATAAGTCTTCATGCCAGTCTCCTACCAGGTACATCTATTTGGGTGTTTCACAGACATCTCACGGTTGTATATGATATATATGCGCACTCAGTCGTGTCTGACTCTCTGCAACTCCATGGACTATAGCCCACCGGGCTCCTATGTACATGTAATTATCCCAGCAAGAATACTGGAGTCAGTTGCCATTTCCTCCTCCAGGGAATCTTTCTGACCCAGGGATCAAACCTGCATCTCTGGCATTGGCAGGCAGATTCTTTATTGTGAGCCACCTGAGAAGCCCATCTCACACTTGGTTATGTTAAAAAATAAATAAAGCCATCACCTTGCTTAAGCCTACTCTTTTCTATATATATCCTTCACCTGTCAATGACAACACATCTACCCAGTCTACCCAGCAGAAAACTCAGCACCATCCCTGATCCTGCCCATCCTTCTCTTTCTTTTCCCAACCATGTTTGTACCAGGTCACTTAGTCCCAACAAGCTGAGCCTGGCCTTTCAAATTGCTTCTGACTTTCTACCTCAGCTACCACTACTTACATACCTTCCCTTGATGTAATTCACTAGTTTCCCTACTCATCTCTCTGTTTCCAGGTTCTCTCACCTTCAGCCAGCCTTCCTCCAATGCCCAGAATGATTTTCTTAAAATACAAGTTGGACCCTGTGATGGTTCTATGTGTCAATCTATACCCAGGTATTCAATCAAATACTAATCTAAGTATTTGATGTGAAGGTATTTTGTAGTTGTGATTAACCTCTATAATTAGCTGATTTTATGTAATAGAGATTATTCTATATAATCTGGGTGGGCCTAAGTCAGTCAGTTAAAAATCCTAAGAAGAGAACTGGGGTTTCCCTGAGGCAGAAGTTCTGCCTATTGCTGGAGCAACAGCTCGCCCTTCCTGAAGATTTTCCCTCTGGGTTTCAGACTTGCCTCTCCATCCTCCACCATTGTGTAAGCACAGATTCTGTGCATTAAATCTCTTAACGTATGTCTCTTACCGGGTCTGTTTCTCTGGTTGATCCAGCAGAGGGTTCCTGTCTCTGAAACAAAATCCTTACTTGCATAGAACCTACTAGACTAGTGAAAATTGCTAGCTGGATCAGTCCTGTTTGGGCAGGATGTGGAGCTGTGGAAACCACATGTTGTTGGTGTCATGTACCAGGTCCTTTACATATATCGTCCTGTTTAATTGTCACAATAACATTTTAAGTATTCTCATTCTCTTTATCCACAAAGGAAAACAAAGGCTCAGGGAGGCTCAAAGGAACAGAGCTAGAAAATGGCAGGGCTGATATCTGAAGCCTAGTCAGGTGACTTTTGTGGACTTAGTGCCCCCACCCCCAAATTACATCAAATTCATTTGAGATATATAAAACAATATTTATTCAAACTATAATATTCTGTTTTACTTTTTACTCAAAATGATTACTTTTTCTTTCCAATCAGACTTACACCTTTTGCAACACCAGGAAGGCTTTATGAGCAAGAAGGGGGAACCTGATTATTATCTTTATTTTTTTAATATTTATTTATTATTTTGGCTGTGTTGGATCTTGGTTGTGGCTCACACAATCTTTGTTGCAGCATAAAAACTCTTAGTTGTGGCTTATGGGATCTGTTTCCCCCACCAGGAATCAAACCTGGACCTCTTGTATTGGGAGCACAGAGTCTTAGCCACTGGACCACCAGGGAAGTCCCTATCTTTATTTTTATAGTTGTGCAATTATACCTCCTGAAGGGCAAGCAAATTACTGAAAGTCACAAAGAAATAGAAGATTAATAAAAGCATGTAAATAGCCTATACAGGTCCAGATTAAAGAGAAACCTTCCCCAGCGGATGGGAAGTCTTGGATTTGGATGGTATCAGTTTCTGAGAACACATGGTTTGAAGCAAAGGGTTCTGGACTAAGTGGTGGAAGATCTGCTTTCTCAGTCAGCCAGGGCCTCCTCCCTGACAGCTCACAACTGGACCCTATCACTGCCCCCTCCAAAACTTGGGTATCTCATTCACAGATGAGCAGTGGGAATAAATGGCCTCTGGGGTCCTTGGGCTGCCACCCACTTTATTTCTACAGAATGAACATTTCCAAGTATACCAGCACTGTGGGGGCTCTCCCTGGAGTGGATCAAGGTTAACATGCAGTATGGGCACACAAAGGTGATGCTGCAACCTGAGACACAAAACTACACCCTTGCCCCTACCCCCAGACTGCACCCCTTTCACTTTTTGTCTTCAGGATGCTCCACTGCTCGTTCCACTGACAATGAAAAGTGTAAAGGCAGGACAACCCATGAGCTCATCCTCACCCCTCTGCCAACATTTCTGCTGCTCTGACTGCCTGCCCCCTGCCCTGCTTCACTAGTGCAAGCTGACCAGGAATCATCAAAGCAGTCAACACCCAATGTCTACCATTAGCCTTCCTCTTACCTTTATGCCCAATGAAGTGTTGACTTCAGCTCACATATCTGCCCTTGTTTAGATTCTGATCGTATCATCCTTTGTATATATAAACCCTCCCAGTTTTCTGATATCACAGAAAGTGGAACACTCTGCTATGCTTTCACAGGGACAGGCTGAGGCTGGAGCCTTCTGGCAGTCAAAAGAGATTCCCTTTGCAGCTCTTATCGATTCATTGCTGATAATTTGGGAGAATATCATTCACTAATTATGAATCCACCCCTTTGGATACCCAGACCCTTATACTGTAGAGCGCCCAGGACAACGCTCTTCTCCTTGAGTGAATGATTTAACTTTGTGCCTTAGTTTCTCTATCTTAAAACAGGTAATAATAACAGTACCTACTTTATGGTTGATGCAAAGAATAAATCCATATTGTATAAAATTGTATATATGAAAAAGAATATAAAAAAGAATGTATGTATAACTGAATCACTCTGCTGTAAGGCAGAAACAAACACAACATTGTAAATCAACTATACTTCAATAAAATAAAAAATTTTTAAAGAAAAAAAACTGCATATGGTCCATAAATATTTGAGAGTTGATTATCTCCTGTTTTGGCTTCCTAGGCCCTTATTTCCCCTTCCCTTCCCCATAAAACTGAATTACTGAAATCTTTACCTCTTTTTTTAAGTACAAATGTGTTCACGTAGCAACCCCTAGGAGAGACTCAAACATTAAGAAATCAAAGGAAGCAGGTCTAATTTCTATTTCCTGGGCTGCATTTGCTGAAAACCTAAGAGGTGCTGCAGCAGAGGGCAATGGTGGATGTGGTACCTCGGGTGTGGATGCGCGCACACAGAAACTACCCAGAAGTGAGCCGGGTCAAGGACTCCTGATGCCAGGGTTGCCAGTTCAGTGTGACAAGGGTGGGGGCCTCGGAACTCATCTCAAAAGCTGCCAGTGCTCTGTCTGCAAAGACATGTGGTGGGGCCATGCAGAGTCAGGACTTGGGGGCTGGCATCCTGGGCTCAGTCTCTGAATTACTGTGTGACTTTGGGCAAATAATTTCTTCACTTAGGCCTTCATTTCCTCTTCAGTAAGGAGGAGGTCATTTCTGAAGTCTCCACCTCAGACTGTGATTCTAGGACCCTATGCCTCTTCTTACATTAGAGCAGCTAAAATTCTGCTCCCCTTACTCTGAAAGCTAGTCACCTCCCAGAGTAGAAATCTGTATGCCTTTGGCCATCCATTCCATTTGGAAAAATTAAATTTCAAAAAGTGTCTATCCAAAAGTCCCTATCATTTTACTTGTGTGCTTTTTTCCTTTTTGATATATAAAATGCCATTCGCTGAACATTTTTTTTGCAAGTCAGTTCCCAACTGATGATAGTAAATTCTCTTCATATCCACAATTTATCTAAGAGGTGCTGACTGAATAAAGTGAACAGACTCACAAAAACTCACACACACAAAGGCCACGTAAGAGGCTACTGCGGGGTACGCCTGTGTGCTGGACTGGGGCCACACGGGGCAGCTTCCTGACCAAGTCAGCCTCTCGGCTGCCACAGGAAGAGGCGGGGACTGGCCTTGGGCTGGACCTGGAGTAGTGTTTAGGGTGGGGGTGGGTCTGGGCCAAGGAGTCTGATGGGGACTTCTGGCGCCACGATGCTGGGCGTGACAATCAGACATCCAGTGTGCTGAACCCAAATGGCAGCAACAACTTCGTTGCCTCAAGCTGGAAACCCCAAACTTACCGAACTCTTATCTTACAAAGCCACAAAATCAAATCCACTGCCATTCCTCCAAGACTCCTTTGTTGAACAGCTATTTGCTCCTAGAAACAGATCAGACCAAGTCCCAACTCTGCTTTAAGACCTTTCCTGCTCCCTGTTGCCATACAGGATGAAGTCCCAGCTCCTCAGCCTTCGGACATCCCCGTAGCCTTGTCTCCCACTGCTTTGTTCCCCTCCAGATCCCTTCTTTGCCCCCAGTTTGCATGCCTTCTGCAAGCCATTGTTCAAGTTGATCCCACTCCTTGGAAAGCCTTTCTCTTTCTCTTGCTTATCCTTAAAGACCCACCTCAAACATCATGTCTTCTTCGATGTATTCCCTAACCCCATGCTAGGGTAAAGGTGTGAGTTTATGAATTTTATGAACAAGACCCAAAGTGTCAGAGGTGGAAGAGACCTTGAAGATTACCTTACAGATTTCTTTTATTTTATCCAAAAAGAAAAACACACCCAGAGAAGGAAAGTGTCTGCCCAAGATGAGAGCAACTAGTCTTATATTCAGGTCCCTTGGCCCAGGACTCTTCCTACTGCTTGGTTCAGCTTCTTAATGAATGACTAAATCTATGAGTGATCAAATGGGCAAAGAGAATGCTGAAGAGAGCACTTCAGAAGGAAGAGTCACAGCTGTTCTGCACTTAAGGGCTTAGGTGCACCCAGGCGGAATGGGGAATTCCACAGAGATGAGAGGCAGCAGAGACGGAGGCCATGGGGTAGGTGCTGCTTAGGGGCCCTGGTGCATGCTGAGGCCTGTGGCTGCCAAGGGGCAACATTGCGAGACTGGGCGTTCACAGGGAGATACCAGGGTGTCACCCAGACACAGGAAGCTTGCTCCCGTCTAAGGAAGGACAGAGCAGCCTCCTGGACCTGACTGCTTGGCCATTGTTAAAGCTGCCCCTCGCTGCACATGGTCTCCTAGATGCAGTACTCTGAAGACAGACTGGGATACAAGCTGGTGTCTGCCCCTCTAGACAAGAACTATCAGTTTCTGCTGCTTTTTCCTGTCTTCAGAAGTCATGTGCATGCTATAGGCTTGGTAGATGCTGCTTGACATGTTAATTAAGCCAAAGCCTAACCTCTGCAGGGAGCATGTGGTGAGGGGGAAAATGCAGACCTCAGAGTCAGTGGATGTCAGTCTGAATCCAGGGCTTCACCTCTTTGAGTCTCTATTTTCCCATCTGGAAAATGGGGATAATTCTTACATGTCTTCTTTCTACCTTGCATGGTGATAACCTAATAAAATGATGTAAACAAAATGCTCCGTGTGGCACCTACATATAGTAGGTACCCATTACTGTCAGTTCTCTTTTGCTCTGTAAAAAGCATTATTAAAAGGAAAAAATCTGCTGCTGCAACCATCAACTTCTGAGGGTCTTCCTAAATAATGCTTAATGGAGCCACACTGTCTATATAGTAAAGTTAATGCTCCCAGAGACATGGCCTTAGCTGACCCTCTGCCATCTTGCTGGCAGACCACTTGCCTCTCAACCATAATTCACACTTTAAAGCCTGCCTTTCCTCTGCTCATGTTGATATCTCAGAATGCCCTTTACCCTTCCTCCACTCAGGAACCCCCTCTGCCACGAGGATTTTCAAAATTAATCATTCCTCCCTCTTCACTCTTTCTTCTGAGTGTTACCACTCTCGGCTTTGCACTCATTCATGTGTTCATTCAGTATTTATTAGGTACATATCATGTGCCAGGCCTAACGTAGCTCCCTTTCCCATTAAACTTGAGCTCCATAAGCTAAGACCATTTGCTGTATTCCACCTCAGCACCCAGAATGCTATAGGGCACATTATCAGTCACTAGCAAGCTGATGGGAAGGGATAAGGAAAATACTGTAATATTCATTCAGCATTTAACAAACATACAAACGCCTACTGCATGCAAAGCAAGTACAGACAGGGCAGGTCTATTAAGATGTATAACACAGTTCATGCACATGAGAACAGATTTGAGCAATGAAGCAGACTTCAGAAATATTTCCCAGAGGGGATCCTAAGGTCCAGAGAGGGGAGGTGCTTGCCCAGACAGAGCTTAGTGGCAGACAGAGCTGGGACCAAAGCTCAGCCCTTCTATTGCAGAAGGCTGTCTCTATCTTATGTTAGTTCCGTATTTTTTTTTTTTAATTTGAATTCACCTTAGTAAGACTTACTTTTGCAAAGCCATAGGCCTCTTGAGTATTTGCAAACAAGTGCAGTGGGACACAATTACAGGTTTTGCTACTGTAAGGAACTCTAAAAGGATCAGAATATTAAGCCAAAACATGGTGGCCAATCTAGTGCCCCAAAAGGCTGGCATAGGGATGAGTAATTTAGCAAGCTGTGAGCCTCCCTGGCAGCCTGGCTCCTTCACCTGTGGTCTCATGTGGAATGACTCCTGTGGAGTGACACAAACATTGCTTCTTTAGGAGTAATAGTGAAAAAAAAAATTCCACTTTTATGGAGAGCTAAGGAGGCAATTTTTGTGATATGAGGCTATGCCTAGAAAACAAATGACTCAACAGAAATGTGACTCAAATGATAACGAATGGTCTGCAAAAATATCTCTGATTAATTGCGAAACATTTCTCTTGAATGCAGATCTGACCACATTCTGGCCTGGCAGTGAAGAAAATAAGGTGCCTCAAGTGGTGTGATAGAGGCAACAAGTATATCACCTCCAAGGCTAAGAAAAGTAGGACCTGGGACACAGCACTCAGGACCTAAGAACCGAAGTAAAAGAGGCTGCCTATAGCAGGCCCCCTCCACTTAGCAAACAGCCTGGGAGATCATAATCACGTACAAAGTTCCTTGAGAGCCAGCCACAAGCCCTGTCTAAGCAATAGGAGCTGGACCCAAGTACTGGCCCCAACTCTGCCACTGATTAGTTGGGCAATCTTGGGTTAAGTCATTGCTTCTCATTATGCCTGAGAGCTATACTGGCAGTGACAGGACCCAGGAAGGCAGCCAAAAAAAGTGAATTCAATAAACAGTGTTGAGACAATTGAGTAGCCATCTGGAAAAATAATGAAGTTGAATCTGCACCTGACATATATCAGGATAAATTCCAAATAGATCAAAGATTCATATGTAGACTATAAAACCATAAAGTACCAGAATAAAATATGAGAAAAATCCTTGATACCCTGGGGTGGGGAGGGATTCTCTAACTCAAAATCCAGAAGCCATACTCTAAAGGCAACCAGAACTCTAGGAAAATATTGGTAAATTTCATCTACAGTGAAAGGAGAAAAGTTGCATGATAAAAACAGGACAAAATAAAAACATTAAAAGCAAAAACAAAAGGCAAAAATCTAAGAAAATACATGAGCAATTCAAATCACAGACAAAGGCCTAATCTTTCTAATATATAAAGAGCTCCTAGTAACTTATTAGCAGAAAACCAACAACTCAATTGCTGAAAAGGACAAAGGAGAACTTCCCTGGTGGTCTAGTGGTTAAGACTCAGCACTCCCCCTGCAAGGGGCATGTATTTCCACTACTGCATGAAAGAAGCACCTACTCCATGAAAAGCAAGTACAGACAGTGCAGGTCTGTTAAGATGTACAACACAGTTCATGTACAATTCTACTTTGCACACAATAGGTGTTTGATCACTGGTCAGGGAATTAAGATCCTGCCTATCGTGCAGCAAAGCCAAAAAGAAAAAAAAAAGGAGAGAACATGGAGAGAGATTTTCATTTTGATGACCTTGAAATAGGCAGGGTGTTTTAAGTAGGACCCAGATACCTCAAATCATTAAAGAAAAGATTGATTAACTAGACTTCATTAAAATTAAGAATATCTAATATCATCATTGTTTACATTAAAAGAACAAAAGAGAAAGTCACTGCCCAGGAGATGTTCACAATATAGATATCCTACAAAGAAACTGAATCCATAAGGTAAAGGATCTCTACAAATTGTTAAGAAAAGCAGAGACAAAACCCACTTTAAAACAATGAGCAAAGTCTTTATGCTAGACAAAAAGAAGCTATGCACATAGCCTATAAGCATATACAAAAGTGCTCCACATCATTGGTTATCAGAGAATGCAAATTAAGTCACAGTGAGACTCCACGCTACACACCCAGCAGAATGGCTTAAATCAATAAGATTGAAAATAGCTGGCAAAGATATGGCCCAATTAGAACTCTCATATGTTGCAGGTAGGAGTATAAATTGGTACAACTACTTTGTAAAACTGTTGAGCAGAATCTAGTAATGCTATACATATGACCTAGAAACATAGAAATACTACTCTCAGCTATGTTCTCAAGAGAAATAAATGTGTGTGTTCACCAAAAAGCATGTAGAAGAATGTTCATAGCAGCTTTATTCATAATTTTCAAACTGGAAGCAATTCAAATGCTCTTTAGCAGTTATATGGATTAATAAGTTGTAGTATATTCATAAGTGACATATTACTCATCAATAAAAAAGAATGATTGCTACACAGAGAATGGATGGTTTTAATGGACACAGTGCATTGAATTAAAGAAGCCACACAAGAGTTCATGCTGTATGATGCCATTTATATGAAGTTTAAGAACAGGGAAGAACTGATATTTGGAAACAGAAGTCAGAACAGTGGTTACTTCTGGGGGTGGGTTGCTGACTGAGAACAAGCAGGAGGCAGCCTTCTGGGGTGTTGGAAATGGTTTGTATCTTGTGCTGGGTGATGGTTTCTTAGGTATATACGTATGTAAACACTCATCAATCTGAACCATTAAGATTTGTGCATGTTACTGTTTACGTACTGTACTTCAGTTGAAAAAGCAAGATAAGCCAAAACCACCCTGAGTAGTTTTTCACCTATTAAATTGGCAAAAATCTCAAAAGTTTCCTAACACACTATTAGGGAGGCTGCAGAAGCAGGCACTCTCATACACTGCTGATGGGAGTGGAAAATGGCACAATTCCTATGGAAGCCAATTTTTGCAGTATCTTGTAAAATAATAAATACTCTTTAACACAATAATTTTACTTCTAGGAGTTTATCCTACTGCTATACTCACCTAAACATGAAATAACATATATATACAAGGTAATTCACTATGGCACAACTTGTAATAAGCAAAAGACAGGAAATCACCTAAATCTCCATCAACAGGGCACTGGTTAAATAAATCATGGTACATAGGTACACTGGAATATTATGTAGTGGTAATAACAAACTAGAAAGGCTTTTTAAAAATTAATTAATTTAATTTGGCTGTTTTGCATCTTCATTGTGGTGCACAAACTCTGTTGTGGCACGTGGGCTCAGCTGTTGTGGCACGTGGGCTTAGTTGCCCCAGAGCCTGTGGGATCTTAGTTCCCTGACCAGGGATTGCGCCCACATCTCCCGCATTGCAAGGCAAATTCTTAACCACCGGACCACCAGGGAAGTCCCTAGAAAGGCTTTTATACTGATATGAAAAGATCTCCCAGATCAATTACTGAAAGAAAAAATCAGATACTAAAAAGCATGTAAAATATACTACAATTTATGTAAAAGAGAAGATAAAAATAAATCTTAGCATTCACTTATGTATGCGAAAAGCAACTAGAAGGATATGAAGAAACTAATAATAGCATTAGCTGCACATGTAGTAGAAGGGTTTTGGGGCACTGGATAGATGGAAGATAAAGCAGAAGGGAAGTTTTTCATTTTAAATCTTTGTGCTTTTTAAGTTTTAAATAATGTACATGTATTAATTATTCACAAATTAAATAAGTAAAAGAAAATTTCCCGGGGGGGGAGGGAGGAGGGAGGGGGGTTCCGGAGGGGAAGCATATGTAAACCCATGGTGATATCATGACAATGTATGGCAAAAACAATAAAAATAAATAAATAAATAAAAAAGAAAATTTTAAAGAGAAGGGACACCAGAAGAAGAATCCTAAAAGGGATGGGAATCTCAGAAGGTAAAGAGGAAAGTGTGATAACACAATGTCATCAATGTCACAATTTTACCTAGTTATTATGCAGAGAGCTGCTTAATCTGAACCAGACTGCATATAATCTTAATATACAGAACTTGCCAACATGAAGGAGAACTAAATATTGAAATGAAGAGATGAAATAATCTTATCTGGTGGCCTTAAAAACAGGCTAGACTGTCAGGGTCTGCAGGAAGGCAGCGGTAGGCAGGAGACTACAGACTCTGAAGCGAGAGGCCTGGGTTAAAGACTTGACACACAGATTCCTCCTGACCAGATGACCTGGCGGTGCAAACGGCTCAACCTAAGCATCAGATTCCTTCATCTAGAAAGCGGGGTTAACAACCTGGCATCAATTGGGTATGAGGATTAAATGGGACAAAATAAGTAAAGCATTTCCACTCTGCCCATCCCATGGTGCACAGGAACATACAAGTCTGTCCTGGCCTCGAAGATCTCTACAAGGCCCTGGGGTTTGGAGATACTACTTCTCAGATCTACAGCCAGTGTCAAAATAAGTTAGCTCTCTCGATTCAATTCCTACGCGACCCCACTTGACGGGTCTCAGGCCACGCCAGTCAGCTGTTCTGCCACACATATTAGAAAAGCACAAAGGTTCAACAGTTGGAAATAATCAGTGAAAGAAAAATAATAAAAAAATAGAAGATCCTTGCACAGATTATACTTCCAGTTTGGTAAAAGAGCTGCTTTTGCTTGGAGGAGGAGGCACTACACTTTGCTGCCAAATATCTAACCCTTTAACAATGCCTGTCTGGCATGCGTGAGTGCTCCAGGAAAGGGCCCCCAATAAAATCCATTCTAAGGGCCTGCACGGAGTGGGAGAGAGGAAATGCAGTCAGCTCTTTTTTCTCTGCAGGAAGGGGAGGCTGAACAACCACACATCAGGAGAAAAGGCAAACAAATTGCCCATTCAAGCCAAAATAAGCTGCTCCCAAAGGGAAGGGAAACAGCTGGAGCCAATTCAGCCAGACACAGAGGTGAGGACCCCGAAGACGGAGCTGGGCCTGGGACGCCTGCCCCTGGCAGCCAGGGATCCTCTGAGCAAGTGGTGGCCACATGCCCTCATCTCACCCCTGCTGACCTCACCTATGCCCACGAATGGGAACTGGCTAGCTTCGTTAGAATGTGGAGGGGAATCCTGGGTGAAAAGGAAGGAAGAGAGCAAGCAAGCAGCTGAACTCGTGAACCTGCCAAGTTCACCTGCTGAGCACCTATGCTGTGACAGGCACTGGGCAGGCGCCTGACACACCTGCGCCATTTGGAAAAATAACTTTTAGGGTTGGGTATTTTGATGCCAGTTTTACAGATGAGGAATCAGGCTCAGTGAGGAAGAACAATTGTACAAGGCACACAGCTAGAGAGGAGTCAGGGCGGCCATGGCCAATGGCTTCTGCTCTTCCTTCCTATCACTGAGTCTGTCTATACTCAGCTCCAGAGGCTCTTCCTTTGTCTACTGGAGCCTGCCCTGCCTCACCATCCTCTCTAGCCATGGAGGCAACCTTGCGGCAGTACAGCCCAGGTCAAGAGAAACTTCACTGGACAACTAAGGAAAGAACCAAACCAAATTGCAAAAGGAGGAACAAAGAAACCCGGAAGCAAATAAAGTAGCAAAGTTGAATCATTGATGCTTTGACTTTATGGACTTCCCCAGTTGCTCAGACGGTAAAGAATCTGCCTGCAACGCAGGAGACTCCTGTTTGATCCCTGGCTCAGGAAGATCCCCTGGACAAGGGAATGGCTACCCATTCCAGTGTTCTTGACTGGAGAATTCCATGGACAGAGGAGCCTGACAGGCTACAGCTCCGTAGGGTGGCAAAGAGTGGAACATGACTGAGCGACTAACTCTTTCACTTTAAGAAGCTAACGTGGCTGCTGGGAGGCTTCTCTCGGGCTGGAACACACAGGGCCCAAGTCCCTGTCTGGGACGGTGAACAGCAGAACCCTGACAAAGCCAGGCTGGCACTCTTTCCAGGGCCGTTGGGGTTTCGAGATCCCCCAGCTCAGTGTACCCAGGCTGCAGCTTACAAATCCATTTTGCCGCTCTGCTGAGATCCTGGACCCTGACACCCTAGGTGAGGGAGACACTTCTCTCTCCACTTTCTGGAATTCCTACCATGAGCTTCAACCTTCTTAGAGTCATCTTAATATTACTTTCTTAAATTATATTCTCAACATATAATAAAAGCAACACCAAAACCAGCTAACATTTACTGAGCCTTTATTTTTGTGTCAGGCACTGTCAGCACTTTATATAACAACACTATGAGGTCAATAATATGATCTTCCAGGTGAGGCAGTCAAGACACAGAAAGTACCCTGAGGAAACCAGAATTGAAAAAGACACATGTACCCCAGTGTTCACTGCAGCACTATTTACAATAGCTAGGACATGGAAGCAACCTAGATGTCTACCGACAGATAAGTGGATAAGGAAGTTGTGGTACCTATACACAATGGACTATTACTCAGCTATAAAAATGAATGCATTTGAGTCAGTTCTAAAAACGTGGATGAACATAGAGCCTACTATACAGAGTGAAGTAAGTCAGAAAGAAGATAAATACAATATATTAATACACATATATGGGATCTAAAAGATGGTACCAACAAGCCTACGTGCAGGACAGCAAAAGAGACAAAGACATAAAGAACAGATTTTTAGATTCAGAGGAAGAGGAGGGTGAGATGATTTGAGAGAATAGCACTGAAACATACACATTACTACATGTAAAAGAGATAACCAGTATGAGTTTGACATGTGACACAGGGCACCGAAAGTCAGTGCACTGTGACAACCTGGAGGGATAGGGCGGGGGGGTGGGAGGTGGGAGGGGGGTTCAGGCTGGAGGGGACACATCGTACCTACGGCCGATTCACAACGATGTATGGCAAAAACCATCACAATATTGTAAAGTAATTATCTTTCAATTAAAGTAATTTTTTTAAAAAGACCCAGAGAGGTTGTCATTCATATACAAGGCTACATGGCTCATAAGCAGAGGAGCCAGGATTTGGATCCAGGAGATAGGACGCCAGAGTCTGTGCTCTTAGCCACTCCCCATCCTCGTTGGCCCTGAGGATAGGAGTGAGTTGCAGAAGCATTCTTGGAAGTCAGACGCAGAGAGCTGTTATCTACTGCTACTTATCCCTGAGCAACTTGTTTCACCTCTGAGTCTCAGTTTTCTTCTCCATGAAGTGGGTGCAACAAATAGGCTTTGTAGAGTCCTGTGCATTCCAAGACAGAGTCAGGCCTGAGTTACATTGTTTCAACCATCTCCCTTTCCCCTCCCTTCTAGTTTGATGTGTTTCTTCTCCCCTGGAGCAAAGTATGGCTTCTCTCTATTCTGCTCCAGTCGATTTGGTAACTGTTTTGTGCCCATCACATGTGTGACCCAGCACCAGGCACTGAAGGGCTGGATCTCAGGGGTGAGACTGAAGGCAGGGAAGTCCACTTGAAGGCAGCCAGGGCAGGAGGGCGGAGGGGACAACCGGCCATGAGAGCCAGGCATCCAGCTGGTAGGAACTCTGCTCCTCCAGCTAGTCTCCTTCTTGCTGGCCTCCTGCCAGGGCTCACAGGAGGCTTCTCGTTGCTTCCTGCTGCACAGCTTGCACCCTGCCGGGCACCCACTGAGGGCACCATGCCCCTGGGGCGCTCAGCCTCTGATCCCAGCTCACATGCAGGTGGTGTACATGTCCAGAGTCCTAGGATTAGGCCCACCTTTCCTGACTCTGGGACCATTCATTAAGCAGACTGTGAGCCAGCCCTAGGCTTTGGGAACAAAACGGAAAATAAGAGGTTTGCCCTCAAGGAGTTCACCAGCATGCATTCCCTGCTCTCCCACTGGCTCTGCTGTTTTCCTCACTGGGGTAGGAACGCTGGACACACCTTTCCAGAATGTCATCATTTCTCTCTCCCAACCAAGAATTACTTCACTGGAACAAGTGACTAACAAGTGGTTTACACTAATACTAAATCTTACACTAACAAGTGACTTTCCTCTCTCCCTACCCTGACCAAGAGAAATGAAAAAGAAATGGAATTGTTACTTTATTTCTTACACATCTCCTATATAGTACCAGGTACTTTACATATATTATCTTCTCTAATCCTCACAACAACAATCCTGCAAGATGGAATTATCCCCATTACACAGATGAAGAAAAAAATGGAAGCTCACACAGAGATGGAGCCGGTTTAGACCAAGGCTGTCTGCCTGCAGAGTCTGTGCTCTGGCTACAGCCCTAGGCTGCCTGTCTGCTCTGCCTGCCACCCTGGTGACTCCGGCCCCCTCCATCAGCTGTATTTTGTTCTTTCTCGTATTTAGATTCCCTGCAATCTTATTGTTTGTGCTAGTCCCAGAAGAAGCCAACCTCTCTTCCAGTCAGCAGCAGTAGCAACACCCTAGGCACTGCCTCTGATTCTCTGATTAGCTTGTCTTAATTACACCCGGGCTGGAGCAATTCCAGTGTAAAGTGTCTGGTGTTGCAAAGCACACAGGTTTGCCGTTACATTTTCTCACTCCCTCTCTGACTCCAGCCCCTTTCCTCCCCCCACCCCCTCTGCTGGCTGGCAGCCTACCTCCTCTGCTGTCCTTGGTTCTGCCTTCTCGCACATCACATTTGGGCCTGCAAAGCAGTGCTTCAAACTGCCACCCCAGGCAGCTGAGCCAGCCAGTCTAGCTTAATCCAGAAAACAGTGCTTGAGTTTCTGTGGAGTGCCAGGCACCGCTCTGGGTGTTGCAAATAAGCAGGAAACAAAAGGAAAATGCAGGGGCCTTGCCCTTCAGAAGCTGAGATTCAGAGGCTGGGAGAGGGATGTTCACAGAACAGATGCCACCTACTTAAAGCAGACAGCAATGGGGTTGTAATCGAGTCCTAAGATATCAGGCTGTGATGACCTAAAAGGGTGAGATGGAGGGGGTGGGAGGGAGGCTCAAGAGAGAAGGGATATAGGTATATTTATAGCTGATTGACATTGCTGTATAGCAGAAACAAAGCACTGTAAAGCAATTATACTCCAATTAAAAAATACCCTTAAAAATAAAATATTGGGGCTGGAAGGAACTTGGTTTTCTGTTTTAACTGCTCCATTTCACAGATGGGGACCCTAAAGAGGGGGGCAATTATTTGAACTAATGATGTTAGATAATATTAGCTAACATTTCTAAAATCCCTACTAGGAGCTAAGTGCTCTTCTAAGTGCTATATCAACTCCTTTAACCCTCACAACAGCCCCAACAACCCCAAGATGCCATTGCCCTTCCCATTTTAAAAATGAGAAAGATGAGGCATGGAGAGTAAGCCCCTTGTCTGGGGTCACACAGCTAATAAGTAGAAGCCTGCATTGAACTCAGATATCCAGGCTCTACACTGTCTCTTTAACCTACCTACTGAGTCTACCTGTGGAAGTAACGAGGAAGCTTTTTGAAGGAATTATTCACAGGCCTGATTATAAAAACCAGTGAACCTTGGTCCTCAACAGTCAATAAGAAGAAACATCAATTAATCAGAGGCTTGGGAGCTCCTGAGCGCCATGAAACACAAGGCAGGAAAGCAGTGGGCCAACACCCACCCCTTCCCTGCCTCCAAAGAAAGAGCCAAGCAAGAGCAAAGACCTTGGTGCAAAGACTGACTCAAGAGCCAGGAGCAGCCCAGTCCTCTTTCCCTCCTATGTTTGGCTTTCTGCACATGATGCCCTCAACCTGTAAGATCTTTAATTTCCCCAAAATGCCTCTTCCTGAAGCAGGAAGGCTAGCTCAGGTACATTTTTAGATGCCCGATAATATGAATAGAAATTTTAGAAAAAGGGCTTCTAGCAAAGCCTTGGCCAACTAAATACTTCCATTTCCCAGAATCTCCCTCAACATACACACACACATGCACGTTGGCCTTTGCTTAACCAAGAGTCCTCCAGTTCCGCCCATGAGTTTCAGAATAAACGCAGCTATCAGGACACGAATTACTTACCAATCACCGCCAGATTATGCTCTGAGCCACAGGAGATCTGTAACAGGAAAGAAAATAAGTTATATTATAGATATAAATAGAAAATCTATTTAAGCCATTATATTTTATGATCAGAGTTATTTTTAACAATATTAACATCCATTTTTTGAGCAAATTTTAGGAAGTAGAAAGGGGCATCATGAACAAAAGACTATAATTACAATCCACTCACAACTCCATAAAAAGTGAAAAAATAAAAAAATATTGAATGGAAATACACCACAATGTTAATGTATTTGCTTGTAGGCAGAGACCATAAGTGATTTTTTTTTAATTCTTTATTCTTTTTTTTTTGTATTTTTCAACTTTCTATAATGAGCATGTATTATTGTAAAAAAAAGAATGAAAATATAAGGCAATACAAATGACAGTTTTGGAAAACTGAGCTAAAAAGTCCATCACTCTGGCCTGGAATGATAAAATGAGCAAGGAATTCAGTGGAAACAGACTTGCCCAAGGGAAAACGCTTGACTTCTGCCCATCTGCTCACTCTCCCTTCTACCTTCCAGCCACACAAACCACCTGCAGTTCTCTGAACACATGTCCTCTCACACCTCCGGGCCTTTACACATGCTGCTCCTCTGCTCTGCATGCCCTCTCCTGAACTGCCTACCTTGAAAACTTCTTTTCATCCTTTAAAATTTCAAAGCATCCAGACACTCGCTCGCTGCTGCTTCTAACTGACTGAAGCACTCCTTCCATCAGGCAGTTGACATGTACCCCCACGGCAGCAGTCATCTTGTTGTCTTTGACATTTTTTTCCCATTTCCTCACTAGACTGTGCGTGTCTTGAAGACAGCACTGTCTCATTCCCCTCTGCGCTACTACACGGATGGACTGTACAAGGCCTGGGGCACAGAGAAAATGAATCAAAGAACAAATACCTAAGAGACAATCATCTGGGGTTCTGAATCCAGTGCTGCACCCGGTGAAAGCTATTTCTTGCCTCTCAGTCTCCACACGTCCCAAATGCTACCAGAAGGAAGTGACTGGGAAAATAAGAGCATAAATCGTCCCCCAGGTACTAATCAAAAGGAACTCTACACTCTGGAGAAGATCCTGTGAGCTTTATTGTGATGCTTACTTTAGTTCCTGGCAAGAAAAAGGGCTTCAGGTAGCTATGGAATGTCAACTGGAAGAGCCCTGGAGATCACCTAGTCCAATCTTTCACACGACGTGGAGAAAACGAGCTTAGGAAGAGGAAATACAACTCGTATCAGGTGCCAGTGGAAGTGTGTGTGTGTGTCTAAGTTAAGACTAGAGCCTCTCTGATTCCCTCATTCTCACACTCTTCTGGTGCTGTGACTTCTTACTCTTTCCCAGTGAAAAACCACTTGGCAGTGATATTCAAAGGTAACTGGTACAGGCCCCTGACAGTCAAGGTAACAAGCTCAAAAGACATTTGAGTATGGCAGGCCTGGTGGCTCAGCTGATAAAGAATCTGCTGGCAATGCAGGAGACCTGGGTTTGATCCCTGGGTTGGGAAGATCAACTGAAGGGAAAGGCTACCCACTCCAGTAGTCTAGCCTGGAGAAGTCGATGGACTAAGTTCATGGAGTTGCAAAGAGATGGACATGACTGAGCGATTTTCACTTCACTTCAAGTGAGAAGGGGCAGCCAGGCTTCTCAGGCTTTTTCCTTTGTAAAACTTTAGTGTTGAGGATCTTAGTTTCTGCAGGGAAGAGGGCTACCCATGTTTAGTTGGATTTCCTGACACTGTCTGGCAAAGAAGTACCTGGATATTTTACCTGGATATTAAATATTTCCAGGGTGACTAGTCTCTGAGCTCCTTTGAGGCAGGCTCTGTATCTGATTTATCTGAGGGGTCCCAGCTAAATCACCCAGGCCATACATATAGCACAAGTTCATCATATATTTCCTGGTTATACTGAGGCTGGTTCCCTAGGTTTTGTCACAGGAAGCTACTTAGATTGAAGAATTAGGAACAAATTTAGATATCTAAAACTAGGACAGATGTACAGAACAGTCTTTTGGATTCTAAGGGAGAGGGTGAGGGTGGGATGATATGGGAGAATGGCATTGAAACATGTAAATTATCATATGTGAAATGAATCGCCAGCCCAGGTTTGATGCATGATACAGGGTGCTCAGGGCTGGTGCACTGGGATGACCCAGAGGGATGGAATCAGGAGGGAGGTGAGAAGGGGGTTCTGGAAGGGGAACACATGTACACCCATGACAGATTCATGTCAATGTATGGCAAAAGCAACACAATAATGTAAATTAAAAAGTCTTTGTTGAATTTGTTACAATAAAAAAAAATAAAAATAGGAGAATTCTATGTAAGTTACAGTAGAGCCATCTGATGACTTGGAAATTACTATGCAGTCTTGGAAAATGATGTTTACGATAAAGGAAAATATGTGTGATATCCTATGAACTAAAAAACCACATAAAAATTACATATGTAATATGATCTCAACTCTATAAAAAACATGAATAAAAGACTTGAAGGAGCTATTCCAAAAATTTAATAGTGATAGCCTCTGGGTTAAGGATAAGGGTAAAGATAAGGATAAGGAGGGCATTATGAGTATGAGTATGACTATGCCAAAGCCTTTGACTGTGTGGATCACAATAAACTGGAAAATTCTGAAAGAGATGACAATACCAGACCACCTGACCTTCCTATTGAGAAATCTGTATGCAGGTCAGGAAGCAACAATTAGAACTGGACGTGGAACAACAGGCTGGTTACAGAGTGGGAAAGGAGTATGTCAAGGCTGTATATTGTCACCCTGCTTATTTATCATGAGAAACGCTGGGCTGGAGGAAGCACAAGCTGGAATCTAGATTGCCAGGAGAAATATCAATAACCTCAGATAAACATATGACACCACCCTTATGGCAGAAAGTGAAGAAGAGGCCTCTTGATGAAAGTGAAAGAGGAGAGTGAAAAAGTTGGCTTAAAGCTCAACATTCAGAAAACTAAGATCATGGTATCTGGTCCCATCACTTCATGGCAAATAGATGGGTAAA
This sequence comes from Antilocapra americana, assembly GCA_007570785.1. Classification (NCBI taxonomy): domain Eukaryota; kingdom Metazoa; phylum Chordata; class Mammalia; order Artiodactyla; family Antilocapridae; genus Antilocapra; species Antilocapra americana. The sequence continues at coordinate 16,918,239 of ML663009.1, forward strand.
CAGTGGAAACAGTGGGTGACTTTATTTTGGGGGGCTCCAAAATCACTGCAGATGGTGACTACAGCCATGAAATTTAAAGATGCTTGATCTTTGGAAGGAAAGCTATGACCAACCTATTCAGCATATTAAAAAGCAGAGACATTACTTTGCCAACAAAGGTGCATATTGTCAAGGCTATGGTTTTCCCAGTGGTCATGTATGGATGTGAGAGTTGGACTATAAAGAAAGCTGAGTGCTGAAAAATTGATGCTTTTGAACTGTGGTGTTGGAGAAGACTCTCGAGAGTCCCTTGCACTGCAAGAAGATCCAACCAGCCCCTCCTAAAGGAGATCAGTCTGGATTGTTCAATAGAAGGACTGATGTTGAAGTTGAAACTTCAATACTTTGGCTACATGATGCGAAGAGCTGACTCACTGGAAAAGATCCTGATGCTGGGAAACACTGAAGGCAGGAGAAGGGGACAACAGAGGATGAGATGGTTGGATGGCATCACCGACTCAATGGGCATGAGTTTGGGTAAACTCCGGGAACTGGTGATGGACAGGGAGGCCTGGCATGCTGCAGTCCATGGGGTCACAGAGAGTCAGACACAACTGATGAGTATGGTTTTTCCTTTGCCTTTTTCTATGCTCTTTAAATTTTATACACAATTTTGATAATCAAATTATCTAGTAAAAATAAGAAAAATAAATATAATGCAGTTCCCACCATAGAGGAGTAAAAAAAAAAAGGGCTCTTGGCTATAAAATAAACATGCTATAAAATCTGACATGTTCTGAAGTAGTAGGAATAAAAAATTTGAAGGAAATAATTAAGTAAATTATAAATGTAGTTGTATCATGGTGGTAAGATTATAAGATTTTTTCTTCTAATTCTCTATTTTTTAAACATTCTTTAAATGTTCGAAATTAAAGCCACCATACACTGAGGACTCACATGTGCCAGGGGTCATGCCAAGACACTTTATAAACACTATCTCACCTTACTTATAACAGTAATCTTTTAAGTAGGTTTGATTTTGCTCATTTCAGAGAGAAGAGAACTGAGGTTCATATATATTCATAACTTCCTAGCTTGCTAAGTGGCAGCCTTAGAACTAAAAGCCAGGTTTGTCTATCTCCAAGCTCATGTTCTATACTGCCAGGTTATGCTACCTTTATTTTTTTTTTTAATGAAGTTATTTCATTTTATAAATGCAGGCAGGAAGAGCCTGCCTCTGACTGCTAGGGCTCACCCTGGGGCTGCGGGCTGCAGAACTGACCAGCCTTGAAGACCAGGGGCTTCCAGAAACAAGTCACTGACAAACGCCAGCATCAGGCAGCAGATGCTGCTGTGAATTAATGAGCGAGACAGTGATGAATGGATTTTGTCAAGGCAATGTAGTGCTTGAAGCTCAAAGTTCCCCGCTGTTTCTTGCTGTCTGCGCATTGGCACAGAGGTCAGGAGACTGAACACCACAGGCCACAAAATCCCAGTGCTACACTCCTTCAACAAGATTGTGTCAATGACCATTTGCTTCACATTGCCTCTGTCAGCATCTACCCACTGCCCAGCTTTCTAGAAGTCTCTGTTAACAATGGCAGTGTTCCCAGGAGAAAGAGATTCAGGGTCAGAACCAGGTGAATGCTAAGACCTTGGCTTTCTGGCTCTCAGACCTTCAGCAAGGTATTTAGCCCTTGGAGCCTCAGCATTCTCAGGAGTACAAGGTAGAAAAGAGTATCCTCCCATCTGCCTGACAGAACTGCTAGAGGACAAATGACAGAGTCCATCCCCTGACAGCCATGAGTCTCATCTTCCTTACATATAACCTTGCACATGTCACACCCCTATAGAAAACCCTCCACAGGATTCCAGCATTGGAAGGGCAAAGTCTAAAGCGCATAGTATGGCTTACAAGCTCCTCACAAGTAGGCCCCTGTTTACCTCTCTGGCCTCACTTTTCTCCCTTGCTACTCATGAAGTCTCAACCCCAAGTAACATATTCCTTTTCCCATTCACACTAGCTACATTTTCTGTAAGAATAAGCACACGATTTCAGACTTTTATGCATACTATTCTCCTTGACTCAATTTCCCTTTCTCCTAATCTCCATCTAGCAAAATCCTTTATGATTGTTTACATTGTGCCTGTATGCTCAGTCCTGTCCGACTCTTTGCAACCCCATGGACTGTAGTCTACCAGGCTCCTTTGTCCATGGGACTTCCCAGACAAGAATACTGGAGTGGATTGCCATTTCCTTCTCCAGGGGATGTTCCCAATCCAGGGATTGAACCTGTGTCTCCTACGTCTTCTGCATTGGCAGCTAGGTTCCTTACCACTAGTGCCACATTACCTCCTGGTAAAGCCTTCTCTGACTTCTCAAAGTAGAGCCAGCTACTCCACCCTGGCTACTCCCACAGCACCATGCACCATGGCCCTTACCACATGATGTTTCCTTATGAACTGCACATGTGTTAAGCACCTCTGTCTCTCACAGGTCCAGCAGAGTGCCTGCCCAGTAATGTGTCTGTCACATAGCCCAAGCAAAGGACATGAAGGGGCCCAAAGATAATGGGCCCAGAGATGTAAGATGATCCCAAAACAAGTGTGAGTAGTGGTATGCAGATTCCAGCCCAAATGGAGAAAGGCACTGAGATGTACCATGAAGGCAGGAAGGGAAAGGTATTAGAAGAATAGACAGGAGAGATGAGGGAGAGTGTCAAGGGCATAGGACTGTCCCAGGAACCCTAGCACAGCAAAGCACAGTGGACCAGCAAGAGAGGCCAGTCCTAAGAGACAGAGTTACAAAACAGAGAAAGTGGGTTTCAGCTTGCTGATTGGGGCCTTCAGGATTCAGGGGGCACAACCCCTCAACAGTGAGGAGTGGGGGACAGAGGAGTTTATGGAAAGTTGTCCTGTCATTCGGTCCAAACACTAGAGGGGTCTGCTCTGATTAGGCAACTCAGCCTGAGGAGGCAGAGCTGCAGAAAACTATTTCCAAAGCCTCAACTGCCATCGGGACAAGATCTCCTAGGATCCCTCCAATGGAGCTGGACTCCATCAGTTCTTGTGAAGGAGGCCACAACTCCCCCTGGGTGGGATCCTACTAAATACAGTTGGACAGAGATGAGATGGAGCAAGAACTGACTGTTAGTGGACACCCATCCAGTAGATGCTGAAACATTAATGGGCTAAGTAAAGGAATAACTAAAAGCATAAGTAAAAATTATATGACTGTGAAAATATTTGCCAAATGTTGAATATAGTGCTTTAGTTTCCACCATTACACTTGTACCACTTCTAAAAACTTCTGACTGGCCCTTATTGAGTGCTAATGGCAAGTACCTGGCTAACTGCTTTGCCTATATCATTTCATTTAAACTGAAACCAAATCTAAAATTATTTTCTTACAACCGCTTTACAAAGGAGGCAATTTAGGTTCAGAGAGGTGAGGTAACCGATCAGTGTCTTACAGTCTGTGGAGGTGCTGGATTCTGTGTTCATTCTCCTGCAACCTTTCTGTTCTATTAACTGTCTCAATCCTTCCTAGTGCCACATAGCATGTTCTCACATCTGGCAACCCTGTGCCAATTATCAAGGGACCTTATGCTGGGAGAGCCCCAGATTTACAAGGCTCAACCATCTGCCTGGGGCTAGGAATATCTACCTCTGGTAGATCTAGATCTACCTAGACCAAGGGCTGTTCCAGGGTTTTTTCTCAGGGGACGTGGCTGTAAAATAGCAACAAAGATTTGCGGAAGATATCAGCTCGCGGGGAACGCCACCAGGTTGCTCCACTCCGCACCCTTTGGTCAGGGAAATCAGAGTAGGGTGGGGTGCGACCAGGACGCAGGGGAGGAAGCACTGAGATTCCAATGAGGGACACCAGGCAGTGGCCAGACCAACCCCGAGGCTGGTCCCCCACCAGCCAGGGCCATCCTCAGCGCGGGGACCTCCCAACGGCGAGGTGGCAGCTCAGGGAAGACCCTGGCGCGCAGCAGCGTGCCGGGCCTCCTGATTGGTTCTGCCTCACGCCAATGGGCCTGGGCGCCGGCCGATGCCATGGCAACAAGGCGCCCGCGTGGACGCACGTGACGATGGGGCGGGGCCTCCACTCCGTAGGGTACTCCGCGGAAGAGCTTCGGCGGTACGGCCCCGGCTCCCACCGTCACCGCCCGTCCCTGGCTAGCGCCGCCCGGTCCGGAGAAAGAACAGCCTGGCAAGCAGCTCCAGAACGGCAGCCTCGCGCCGGCTGCGATTAATGGGTTAACAGGGAAGGGAATGGGCGCCTCAGCGCAGCCTTTGCTAAATTCTACCCTGACCCAGCTGCCATCTGCAGAGAACTCAAGGGAGACAAACAAGAATTGCCAAACCTGTTAGAAAAGCAGGCTGGGAGGCTGGGCATGTTTTACAGCAAACTGCAGTCCTGTCAGTCAAAGGCGTTTTACCACTAGGCTCAGAAGCTTCAGAGGAGGTCCCTGGTGACAGCTGAGCGGCGCGCCTACCCTTACAAAGACACCTCTAACTCCCTTTGTGGGGGCGTCAACTTTTGACTGAAGCCTAGATGTCAAAGGAGGCCAAAAAAATGAGACCTCTGAGCCCAGAGGTTTCAGCTTGTTGTCCACCTCAAAATCCAGGGAAGGAAGAACCCATTCTCCCTGCAAAGCCCATTTTTCTTTCTTTTGAATAGATTTACTATTTTTTTTCTTTTGAACCTTTTGTTTTGTATCAGGATACAGCCGACCAACAATGTTGTGATAGTTTCAGGTGATCGGCCAAAGGACTCAGCCATACATATGCATGTATCCATTCTCCCTCCTTTTGCACAATCTGTACCTAAGAATAGGCCACCTGATGCAAAAAACTGACTCACTGGACAAGACCCTAATGCTGGGATAGATTGAAGGCAGGAGGAGAAGGGGACAACAAAGGATGAGATGGCTGGATGGCATCACTGTCTTGATGGACATGAGTTTGAGCAAGCTCTGGGAGTTGGTGACGGACAGGGAATCCTGGGGTGCTGCAGTCCATGGGGTGGCAAAGAGTCGGACATGACTGAGCAACTGAACTGACTGACTGATACCTAAGAAACTGAACCTTAAACTAGGTCCTACTTCATTCTCAAATGGAGAGGCTGGGGTGGGAGGAAGAGAGCTAAAATTTGCTGAGTGCCTGGATGCCAAACATGTAATAGGGAATTTCACTTTATTCGCAAAGCTGCATCCTCCCAGCTACTCTTAGAAGTGGGAATCAATCTTCTAATAGGTCAGCAAACACACTCAGAGAAGTTAAATAAGTCACACTGGGCTGTTTACCAGGTGAGCCTTGCTGCAAAGCCTGTGAGCTTACCTGCTACACATCCTGCCCTCTTCTTCTGATACCAGACTGCCCCAGGCATTAAGGCTCAAACTCTCAAGTGACTAACAGCTCTCTGACGCCTTTATCTCTCTCCTACTCTGTCTCAAGAGCCTGTTAATTCTGCCTTCTCCATGTCTTGATTTTTTTTAGCTGCTACCATCTTAGTTCACGCCTTTCTACTCCAACTTGGAAGCTTTTGAGAGCTACCTCTCGAGCTTTCTCCTCGCTATCCTGTCATGATCTGATTTAAAAAGAAATTTTTTAAGTTGTCATGGCCTCAAAACCTCCAGCTTCCTACCACACTTGATCTCTCCCTCCTTTCCTACATAAACCCACTAACCCAGCACCGCAACTCTCTTCTCTGTCCCTGGAAAATCTCTGTGTTTTCCCTCTTTTGCACCATTATTTGTACCACTCTCCCTTCTCCATACCATTCTGAACCTACTAACTTTACAAGGCCCAGTTCAAAACTCACTGCCTGGAGGAAGTCTCCCAGATCATCTCAGCCCTTAAAACATCTGTCTTCTCTCAAATCCTACGACTTGCCTTGGCTAAAGTTGGCTTTTGTCAAACCTCCTTTCTACTGTTAATAATTTGGGTGTGGGGGTAGGGCATATCTCCCCAGGCAGTGTAGGGTAGTGGGAAGAGCTTGGAACCAGAAGATCTGGATTTTGAGTCCTTGCCCTGCGACCTCCTTGTCATAGGACCTTGGGCAACTCTCTTCACCTCTCTGGATTTCAGTTCCCTCAACTTTAGGATGGGATGATAACAAACAAGTGAATCTTGTACATCCTAAAACCCTTTCACACCCCATCCCAACTTCTACAGAATAGAATTCACTTTGAGTTTGACCCTCTTCTGCAGACATCTCTCCAGAACATATAAAATATATAATTTGGAGAACATATAAAAGGAAACTATAAGTACTTGGAACTGGCATACGTTCACTATGAACAGTTCATTTCCTTTTTTCAACAATTACTTTCAGATAAGGAGAGGACTTGAGAAATGTCTAGTTAATTAGAATATAATATACACAATTAAACTACCCAGCCAGCCACTCAGAATGCTTGCTTTTCCCATAGTGCACTCAAAGAAAATTCCTTTCTCCTAAGTTGCTATGTTTATATTATGTGCACTTGTGGTATAATTGGTGTGAATGGGCTATTGATGGACACCTGTACAAAGAAGGTTAATGTATAGATTGGCCACAGTCTGTGAAGTGACTTAATGTGAAAATTTTGCCTGAAAAAAGTTGTACAGTATAAGTTGTCTCGTTGATAGCTGGAGCGGTAGCTGTAAAAAATAGACACAAGAAAGGTTAATATAAAGAGGAGCTATAGTCAGAAGAGTCGGAAGCAACAGGAGCAAACTAAAGAAGAGTAGCTAAGTCACTGGAATGTGAGATTTCTAGATCCTACTGCTGACAGTGTAAGAAAGTCTAGATTTTTGAGCTACCTTGTGTTTTAAGTGATTTTCCAGTTGTTCTTTTATAAGGCATTTGCTTCACCTGTTTCCAGTACTTATGCCCATCCTTATAATACTAAAGTAACTTGAGAGCATCTCTGATCCTTACAGTAAAAGTGCCAAACACAACAACGCATCTGAATTTCAGTAAAGGCAATACCAGGAAGTTACTTGTGCCCTTGAAAACAGGATACAACCATGTGAGCTGAGCAGCTAACCTCAGAGACAGGTAATTAACAGATTCAGGCCAGCATGCTTCTCCAAAAAACTGAACCCTTTCCCTAACAGCCAAGATGGGCTGAAATTTATAAAGACTGCCAGTAGCAAATGCTGATGAGGAAATCTCTTACATAGCTGGCAGAAATATAAACTCAACTGCACTGAAAAATTGTTTGGCAGTATCTGTTAAAGGTCAATACACACGGACACACACACCAGGAGACTCAAGTACCCAAAATTAATGATTGCTTAATTCCATCAAAAGACATGTATCAGAATGTTCAAAGCTGCTTTATCCATAATAAATAAAAACATAAAATTACCTAAATATTCATCATCAATAGAATGAATATAGTATAATCAGAATACTTTATAACTTCGGGGGGATAAAAGCCCTACTGCTATTCAAAACACGGATAAATCTTCAAGAATAATGGTGAACAAAAGACACCAGACACAGAAGAGTAAATATTGTAAGACACTATCTCCATGAAGCTCAGAAACAGGCAAACTTATTTCAAATAAGTAATACAATTGTTCTGAAGGGGGAAAAAAGAACCAGTCCTAGTAACTTTTAAGTGCAGAACTTTGACTAAATAAATTCTGTTTAAAAGCAAAAAGAACTGTTAAAAATACCCTTACTCCACTTAGTGGATTCATTTTTTCCCAAAGCAGTATGCATGTATTAGTTCTGAAAGCATTTTGTATATATTTTAGGACTGTGCAGATGAAATATATGAATGTTCTTGGGAGCTAGAATTTTCACTGTAGATAAAGAAAACACAAATATGTAATGAGAGAGGGCCAAGAGGAACTCTGTGGATATAAGGTTAAAATTAGAGATATCAGTATGAACTCACAGTTTTCCATGTGTACATACACAAAGATTGAGTTAAACCAATATGAAATTGTCAAGAAGCAATGACACCCCAGCAGCAGTGAGATCACCTGATGTACCAATTTTGGTTTTTAAATACTGTTTAAGAAGAATCAGAGCTCCCTGAAGGAATGGCTGATTCCAGGGTTGAGACTGGGAAAGAACAATTTGAGCCTGAAACATTTATTTGTGCCAAGAAGAAAGGAAGTGATCAAAGAATGACAGGGATATGTCAAAAGGATATAGAAGCTTGAAGGATCTCCCACTGGCTAAATCAGGGAAAACTGGGGCATCAGAATGAATAATAACAATATATTATAGCTCATTAAATAAAAGAAAAAAATCCTAAGTATATACTATACTTATGAATAATAAATAAATAAGGGAGCAAGGCAAGCTCTCCCTTATAGTAAAATGTAGAAAATTATAAATGGAAAAGTAATTTTTTTTTAAATCATGAAAATAATTTTGCAATATAATGGTGAATTCAGGCAAGAAACATTAATAGATATTAAAACTACTGGGCAAAAGTATGAAGAGGAACAGGATATTTACATAATCTCACTTCACAGTCTCACATAGTATCTCTTCACAGATTACTTCTTAATTACAAAGAAAGGAGAAATGGTAGCTTTATAGTAAAGGAGGCACACATCACCTCACCCAAGTGATCTAAGCATCACTGACAATGGCATAAATCGATATCAGTTGCTTCTTCATGTGATATATTAAAGAAATATAACTTATTTAATATTCCTGCTGAATGTGCCTAATGAAATCAAATCATGAGGAAAAATCAGATCGAACCAAATTGAGGGTCACTATACAAATCAACTGTCCTGTGCTCTTAAAAAAAAAAAGTCAATGTCATAAAAGATAAGAAAAGCTATTCCAGATTAAAGGAAGCAAAAAGACATGACAACTAAATGCAATATATGATCCTGGATTGGATCCTACATCAAAGTGAAAAATTGTCATAAAAGATGTCATTGAGACAACTGGAAAAATATGAAGATGCTCTGTAGATTAGACAACAGTGTTCTATCAATGTTAAATTTTTAGAGAAGAGAGAGAGACAGACAGAGGGACACATAAATGCACACATATGTGGTAAAATGTTAAAACATGCTGTGTCTAGATGAAGGATTTGGCGAGTTCTTTATTCTTGCAACTTCTATATAAATTTGATATTATTTCAAAATAAAAAGTTTAAAAATGTAAATAAGCAAAACTAATCTATGGTGGAAGTGTAGAGCAGTTAATCTTGGGCTAGGTGTATCTGAGAGAGGGCAAGAGGGATGTTTTGCTGAGGTGCTGAAGTGCCTAATTTGGGTGATTACATAGGTATTTACAAATGGAAAGTTTCATTGAGTTGAACACTTAAGATCTGCATATTTTACTGTGTTTAAGTTATACTTCAATCAAAACAAACAAGAAAATGAGAAAAGTAAAGTAAAAAGTAGGCTTCCCAGGTGGCTTGATGGTAATGAATCCACCTGCCAATGCAGGAGACATGGGTTCAACCCCTGGTTGAGACGATCCCCTGGAGTAGGAAATGGCAACTCACTCAGTATTCTTGCCTGGGAAATCCCATGGACAGAGGAGCCTGGTTGGGCTATAGTCCATGGAGTTGCAAAGTGTTGGACATGACTGAGCGACTGAGCACACACACAAAGCAAAAAAGCATAGCCTTCCTTCCTGAATCAGTCAGTCCAAAAGCTGAAGGAAGGAAGGTGGCTAAAGAGGGAGTGGACGATAGGAGCCCACATGAGGCAAGTGGTTCAGCAGGGTTGGCAGCAGCCCGGGGAGCTCAGAGCCTGGCTCGACAGCAGTGGCCTGGTGGACCGCGGGACCCTGGGCAAGGAAGATCATAGCAGGACTGTAGGCAGTGCACTGGTTTCATACAGGGGAACTGATCAAATAAGTAAAAGCAGTGAAAATAGATGAGAAAGTTGAAGCTCATGGAGATTAAGAACCTGGTCCTAAATCCTATACTTGTTAAGTTACCTGACCTCTAATCCTTCATTTCTTCAGTGTATATTCTAATACCTGCATCACAGGATTGCAGAGATTCCATAAGATCAAGTATAGCAAAGAATCCAATCCCATTCCTGATACTGGGTTGGCCAAGACGTTTGTGCAGGTTTCCTATTAAGATGTTATGGAAAAATCTGCATGAATTTTTTTTTGCCGACTCAATACTTAGACATAGCTCAATAAATGTTACCTCCATCTCCTGTGATATCCCAACTCTTTTTATATTATAAAGTCTTTGGAAAACAGGTCTTTATATTATTTTCATTGTTGTGATTTTAAATATTAGGCTTTTCTTCATAAAGGGTCCCCTGAAAGAAGACTAGGTCATATTTCAGCAGGTTCTACAGCTGCTCTGTGTAAGCCACTGGTGTCCACACACAGGAAGTCTCAAGCATATGCTCATCTTATAGGCAATGCAATGAGTGCAGTTACATGGGCAGGGATGTATGGGTGGATCAGCCTTGAGGTCAAGAGACTGAACATAATCTCAGAATATTAAAATTGATGGGCTACATGGGATAAACTACCCCTCAAACCAATGTTTCCATAACAAGAAAACCACAGGCCCCACCACACTAAGGGATTCAGAGAAGTGGTCTTAGTTCTGGCCTTAACTCTTGCCTGGAATTCTGCAGCAGCTTCTGTAGTGTCCCTCTCCTTCCCAGCCTCTCCCTACTCTGCCCAGATGCTCTTCTGAAAGGACACATGGATTAGCTGTCTCCCTGTCACCCAAACCCATACTCCTTGTCTGGTATTGAAAATCCTCCATGGTCTGGACCTAGAGTGGTTCTCTGGCCTCTCTCCCCAGTTGAATTATCCACAAATATTTGCATGCCAACCTCATCAGACCCCAGACATCGTATCACCCTACTCCTCATCACACCCAGCTCATGCTGTCCCCTTGGTTCAGGGTAACCCTCACCATTCATTCTTGGGAAGGAAGGAGATGGCAGAAGAGGAGAAGGGAAAGGACTGCTAACATCTATGACTGCTAAATCCCAAGCAGACACTTCATGGGAATCAACTCATTATATCTTCATTTGATACATTACCTGAGGAATGGAATGGTTAAATATCTTGACTTAAAGCACATAGCTAGTAAGTAGCCAGGCCATTTCAGAAGTAATTACTCCCTCCTCTGGGCTCTGCTATAGAAATAGCACTCATTCCACTTATTATTAAGTGGCTCCCATGTCTCTCTTCCCAGACCTTTTAAGTTGTAACTTCCTTAAGCATAAGGGCTGTGTCTCATTAATCTATTTCCTCAGTGTCTTGCACAGTGCCCTGAATACAGCAGGTCCTAATCAGATGTTTGCCAAATTGCAGTCACCTATCTGTGTCCCTCCCCCAGCTTTTGGCTCAGACTCTGACATACAGGGTAGATATTAGGAAATGCTAGATGAATGACACTGGATTTATCTGAATTTCCTCAGCTCTTACCACAGCCTCATAAATGCTTTGAACTCTGTAAGTAATGGTTGAATTCAGAGACTAGATGATCCTTCAGATGGTCAGATTTTAAGTCACTGGATAAACAGAATGGCCTCTCAGGACAATGACAGCTAGATCCCACAAGGTCTGAGGAAAAGCCCCTGGATGATGCCCCAGGGTGGGAACAGTTTTAGAAAGTGAACACCTAGTGTGTGGCCTACCCTCTCTCAGTTCTGTTCCCTGCAACAGTAACAACAAAAACAAGCCTACAGGCTGACTCTGAGCCATTTGTGCACAAGACCCGAGAATCTTTTTTTGCCTTTGCTGCAACTATACAGCAGGGCTTGGCTGGGCCACTGCCAGGCATGGGGCAGGACCACCTGAATATGGCTCTTGACCAAGAGGCCCCTCTGGTGCCCTGGAGCTCCTCACACTGAGGATCAATTTGCTTTTCTGATTAGAACAAAACAAAGTCTAGAGGTTCGGATCCCAAAACTTTATTCTTTCTGGGATTACAAAGACAAGAATGCAGATAAGATGTGACAGAGATGTCAAAACTTATCATAACAAGCGGGTGCAGGGTAACGCTGAACACAGCACTAAGACTGACGTTGCATCAGCAGCAGCTGACTGCCATGTGACCTAGCCCGACACGTGTCCTCACCAGGCGGCAGCCCCACTGGCCAACAGTCTAACGAGAGCTGCCATCCTGTCCTCGAGGCGGCCTGCTAGAATCCCACTGCCTTCAGGCCGGTTCCCAGCTGAGTGATCGGCAAAGGTACTCTCGACCTACTGATGTGACTCTGCAACTTTTCTGGTTCCAAACAAAGTTGTGGACTACCAGGTATTATTCTGGGCCCCCTACATAAAGTAATTTTAAAATAAAATTTATTAATTTTTTTTAGATTATAAAAGTAACACACAGTTATTACACAAAAATACAGTAAGGAGAATAAAGAACACCTTAAATCCCACCACTCATGGCAGATTTCCTTTCAGTCTTTCTTTTCCCTAACAATATTTGTCTGTGTGTGAATAAAATAGACATAATTTCAGAAACACAGTTAGGGTCATGCTATATATTCTGTTTTATATTATGACTTTTTCAATTAACATAATGTTATATTTCCCATGTCATTACTTTCATTAAAAATGTTATTTTTATGGCTTTTAGCATCAAACAAATGTACCCTAATTTCATTATTTCCCCATTCTTAGTTACTTAGATTGCTTTCAATATTTCACCATTATAAATTGTGTTATGACAAATATTCTTGAACAAAAATTTTTCCCTAGATCTGATTATTTCCTTGGGATAAATTTCATAAAAAGGAGAATTGCTGGATACAGATCTTTGAATTTTTTTTAAGACACTTGTATAATACAGGCAGCATGTTTTATTAAGGTCATGGCCAAAATAGATCACATCCAGAAAAAAAAAAAAGAGCAAAACTGGAAAAGAGTAACAATGTAGAAAGAATAATAGTGGCTAACATATATTAGTTATATGTAATGTGACATGAGAAAGTGATTAAGAGCTTTGCATACAGTAGCTCATTTAATTTCTGAGTTAATCTTATAAGGTTTGCATAGATAAAGAAACCAAAGTTCAGAGAAGTTAACTTGCCCAATATCTCAGTAAGTGGTATAGCTGAATTTAAATCCAATTATGTGTGATTCCTTGCTTCCCTGGTAGCTCAGCTGGTAAAGAATCTGCCTGCAATGCAGGAGACCCAGGTTTGACTCCTGGGTCGGGAAGTTCCCCTGGAGGAGGGCATGGCAACCTACCCCGGTATTCTTGCCTAGAGAATCCCATGGATAGAGGAGCCTGGCGGGCTACAGTTTATGGGGTCGCAAAGAGTTGGATAGGACTGAGCAACTAAGCACAGCACAACATGTGTGATTCAAGTGTACACTGATTGCTATGCTACAACCTGTCCTGTAAAAAATAAAGGGAAAAAAGTGAGTGTTTTCAGTCTAGAGAAGAGAAAACTTGAATGGTACAAGGGCCATGGGGCAGGGAGTAAGGGAATCAGACTGCAGAATGAGATGGCAGAATAAGGATCAATGGATAGAAATGCTTAAAATGTCAAAGTACAGCTTAATATCCAAAAGGCCATCTAAAAATGAAAGTCTATCAAAAACAGAAGGGCTGTCTCCAGCTGGCCTACTCGAATCACACCCTTTAGAAGCAGAGCATTTTCTGTGGCTGATGGCAGGAGGAGAAGTCAGAAAGATTCGAAGCACCAGAAGGACCTGCAGGGCCACTGCTGACTTCAAAGATGGAGAGACAAGGACTGGAGGGCACCATCTAACTGCAGAGAGCAACCCCAGACCAACAACCAGCAAGGAGATGGGACCTCAGCCCTGTCACCACAAGGAACTGAAATCCGCCAACAAGTTGAAGGAGCTTAGAAGCAGATTCTTCCCTAGAGTCTCCAGATAAGAATCTGGAGATAGACTTCTCTTGTCAAGTTCCTCTTACAATATGCCCCATGTATCGAGGAGGGCTGAGTATTCACAATAATTTAACATTCTTTTTAAACGTATTTTAAATGAGTAGCAGGCAGCAGTGGTGACTGAGGACTCAAGACTCTGGTCCTGCCTTCAAACAAAACAGAGGTCAAATATTGTTGAATGAATTACTTCTTCTAGCAACTCTCATGTGAAGCTGTAACCATAAAATGTTCCCAACCCATCCCTCCCCACCCCACCCCTGCGCCTCACACAGCAAGAAAGGTGCATGGCAGCAGGGATGAGCGTGTGCTCTTCCATCACAGACTGTCAGGAAGCTACTACAAGAGACAAAGTGAGAGAGGCCTCACTTCTGGTTCTAGCACCTAGTAGTCCTGTGAACTTGGCCAAATCACCAAGACTTTCTAAGCCTCAATTTCCTCATCTGCATAGCTGGAATTACTGCAATAATCTCACAGGACTACCACCAGGATTGAATTCAGTTACCTGCATTTAGTACCTCGGACAAAGCAGATACTTATGCTAGCTCCCTTCACACTTTGGTCACTGGAAATCTGATGATCCAGAGAAATGAAAGGGGAAATGGAAAGTTGTTGAAAAGTCGGGAAGTAATATTTTTTCCCCAGACCCCTTTAATCTTTCACTAAATATTCAGAAGAGAAAAACAACTCTTCCTAGTTTTTTGAATTTGATTCTCTCCAAATGTGTCAGTCATGATAATTATATGAGCAAACCAAAATACCTTTATATTCATCAACAATGACTTTAGACCTCTAAATGGCACTTTAAAAACATTATATATACACCAAAAAAAACTCGAAATGGATTAAAGACCTAAATGTAAGGCCAGAAACTATAAAACTCTTAGAGGAACACATAGGCAGAACACTCTCTGACATAAATCACAACAAGATCCTCTATGACCCACCTCGCAGAATAATGGAAATAAAAACAAAAATAAACAAAGGGGGCCTAATTAAACTTAAAAGCTTTTGCACAACAAAGAAAACTATAAGCAAGGTGAAAAATCAGCCTTCAGAATGGGAGAAAATAATAGCAAATGAAACAACTGACAAAGAATTAATCTCCAAAGTATACAAGCAGCTCATGCAACTCAATACCAGAAAAATGTATAACCCAATCAAAAAATAGGTCAAAGAACTCAACAGACATTTCTCCAAAGAAGACATACAGATGGCTAAAAAACACATGAAAAGATGTTCAGCATCACTCATTATTAGAGAAATGCAAATCAAGAACACCATGAGGTATCATCTCACACCGGTCAGAATGGCTGCCATCAAAAAGTCTACAAACAATAAAAGCTGGAGAGGGTGTGGAGAAAAGGGAACCCTCTTACACTGTTGGTGGGAATGCAAACTGGTACAACCACTATGGAGAACAGTGCAGAGATTCCTCAAAAAACCAGAAATAAAACTGTCATATGACCCAGCAATCCCACTGCTAGGCATAAACACCGAGGAAACCAGAATTGAAAGAGACACGTGTACCCCAATGTTCATTGCAGCACTGTTTATAATAGGTAGGACATGGAAGCAACCTAGATGTCCATCAGCAACAATGGATAAGGAAGTTGAGGTACATATACACAATGGAATATTACTCAGCTATAAAAAAGAATGGATTTGAGTCAGTTCTAAAGAGGTAGATAAAACTGGAACCTATTATACAGAGTGAAGTAAGCCAGAAAGAGAAACACCAGTATATTAATGCATACATATGGAAATTAGAAAGACGGTAACAACAATCCTATATGCAAGGCAGCAAAAGAGACACAGATATAAAGAACAGACTTTTGGACTATGTGGGAGAAGGCAAGGGTGGGATGATTTGAGAGAATAGCACTGAAACATGTATATTACCATATGTAAAATAGATGACCAGTGCAAGTTCGATGCGTGAAGCAGGGCACTCAAAGCCGGTGCTCTGGGACAACCCAGAGGGATGGGGTGAGGAGGGAGGTGGGAGGGGAGCTCAGGTTGAGGGGACATATGTGCACCCGTGGGTCATTTGTGTCAATGTATGGCAGAAACCACCACAATATTGTAAAGAAATTATCCTCCAATTAAGATCAATAAATTTTAAAAACAATGTATATATTTCCATACTTTGATTGTGTTGATCCTATCCTTAAAAATGGCTGTTTTTCTATTTATATTTTCAAATTTTCTATCAGTAGTAACACAGTCCAGCTTTATTGACTGCTATGTGCCAAGTACAGTGCTGAGTCTTTTTTCTTAATACACACAAAGCATCAATCTCAGCATCGATGTCACCTGAAATATACTTTTTGCTTTAACCTTTCTACCAGTCTATCTACTTAAAGCAGCTAAAAATCATTCCAACTCTCCCATTTGATATATGCTAATGCCTTCAACTGTGTTTATTATTAAACTAAAAGTTGCCATTTATTCCCTAATAACCTTTTCAATGTATGGAGGGTCAGTGGCTCATTGATTTTGCCTGGAGGGACTGGGAGAAAATGACAACACATTTCTGACCTTTCTTAGTGTTTCCATAAACTTTTATACAAATGTGAATTTCAGTTGTGATAATGTCAGTTATAATCACCAGACGTTCATCCCACATATATCAGGTATATATTTGTGTCTGAGGGCATGTGCTGGGGAGACTGGACTCAGGCAATATCCAGAGGCATGGACAGTACATCAGAGGTTCAGAGACAAACAAGGGTCACCAGAGGGCGACGTTCAGCTGGACTGTAAGAGGCAGCCAAACGTTTGCTTAACAAAGAGGAAGGATAGAGGAAGGAGGGTAGTAGTGGTGAAGAGCACTGAACACAGAGGTGGTTTAGGCTACTCACCAGCACCTGAAATTCCACCTGCACAAACAAAACCAGTCATCAGCCAGCAAACGAGCCCTTCTCATGCCCAAATCTGTCTCCCCTTCAGACTCTCCTCTGTCTGTTAGGCGCTGCCATCATCATCTCTGCAGTCACCTTGGAATCGTCCTTGAGTCCTCCTCTCACACCCCAAGTCCAGCCAGCCACCAAGTTCTGTAACTCTGTCTCCCAGGTTATGCTCTCATATTGCCCCTTTCCTCCATCCCCATTGTCACTGTGGTATTTCAGGCCTCAGAACAGTTGCACTGGACAGTTAGTTGCAATAGGGGCTAATGATTTCCTCTCTGTTTCCTCTTCTGATTTCTTGAGTGCCCAAGGTAAGCTTTCTAAATCTCAGCTCTGACTAGCAACTTACCTGTTCAAAAATGTGCTAATGGCTCCCCTGCACCTATAGACCAGGCCATAAATCTTTTTTTTTTTTTTTTTTTGGCTGTGCAGCTTGTGGGATCTTAGTTCTCCAACCAGATTGAACCCTGGTCATGGCAGTGAAAGCACCAAGTTTTAACCACTGGACCACCAGGGAATTCCCGTGAATCTTTTAACCAGACATTGAAGTGTACAGGCTACAGCTTATCTTTGTAGCCTCACTTCCCACTATGTCGTCCCCTATAAGAACTCTGTGTTTCAACCAAAGTGGACCATTCATTGATGATCTCTGCTGACACCAAAGGCGTTTCCCTCTCTGTGCCTCTGTCTATGCTAGTCCCTCTTTTCTTGGCCTAGTTTCCTACATCCTTCTGTCAAATACTGCCCATCCTTCCTACTCAGTAGAAATCTACCTCCTCCATGAAGTCTTTCCTAATCCTCCTGCTAGGAGAAATTCACCGTTCTCAGAATTTCTGCAGAGCCACTTCTGTAGTTCTCAGACAACAGGAATTTTATTCCACACCAGCCTGTAGACTTTTTAGTTCTTATCCACCTCTAGCACCCAGTCCATGGCATAGCAGAAGAGAACATACTTTCCTCCTCATGGCCTCAGTTTCCACATCTGTAATATGAACATAACCTAACCCAACTCACGAGAATATCAAAAGAATTATATCAGGTAATACATGCAAATTGTCAGCCCTCATCAACTCTAAAACCCATTCCTCTCTCTCTCACACAGCAGGATTTGCTGAACCAACGCTTCATTTGTTGAACTGCATGCTTCATAGTTTGCAAAGAGATGTTATTATATTTTTTTTTCAGTGAAGGAGGGAAAGAGAGATGGAGGAAATACATGAGCACAGAATCACTAAATATGTAGGAGATATGAGTAGCGCTGTCTGACAGTTGTGAACAACTCACACTAGAAATGGCAGGTTAGACTATGAAAGAGCTGGACTGCTTAACCTGATAGCTTCAGGGAGTTTCAAATTCTGAAGTGGGGCAGTGTTTAGAGTCTACCAGTCTAGATGATGCAATCAATGAAGGACAAAGGACCAGGAGATCACGAAGAGGCTGCTGTAGTGATGCAGGAAAGAAGGGCACAGCTATCTGGCCAGGAGGGGATTCTGGCCACAAGGGAACAGACAGGAATAGCGGGGGGAAATGGCAGGATTGGTGAGCGCTGATGACTCAGTGACTGGAGGATGCCTATCAAGCCAAGTCACAGAGGACTCCAGGCTCAAGTAATTAGGAGAACAGAAGAACAACCAGAGAACTGAGAGACAGCTTGGAGGTGGAGCAAGCACAGGGCACATGCAGGAAGAACACAAATTTGTTCTTTTGGTTTGAGGTGGAACACAGGCGGAAATGAGGAAGTAGTGATCAGTGGTCCTGAGCAACTGAGAAACCACGTTAGAAACAAAATCCTCCTTTTGTACATGAGGGCCAACAAGGACCCACTGAAGAAGAATCAGGTAGGACAAAGGGTCCCACAGGCCAAAACCTTGAGCTCTCTGGGGAACAAGGGACGGGGGATGTAGCACATGTCTGCTTGTCCACCAGCTACCACCCGTCTGGGAGGAGGTCACTTCTAGGCTGCTTTCCTTCCTTACATTGACAAGACACAGGACTGCAAAAAGGGGGTCCCACGTTGTTTCACATGCAGAGAGAAATTCAGAGATTTAATGCCTTCTGTAAATAGAAAGCTGGATTACCCAGAGAGGATAAAGTACATTTAGAGCCTAAAGTCCAGTCTGGCATTAGAGTTTAAAATTTATGAGCTGAGTGACCATGGCTTAGTCACTTAAATTCTTTGGCTCTCAGATGTTCAATTTGTTAAAATGCAATAGCAGTATCTCATGTGCCAGAAAGGACCAGAAGATTTCAGGAGGTCTCTCAGTTCTGAGATCTATGATCCAGTACTTAATCTAAACCCCGCAGGTCAGACTCCAGTCTCTCTGAACCCCTGGGCTGTGACTCACTGCAGAAGCCCACATGGTATAGAGATGCTGAGAAACCTGGCAAAAGCACAGGTTCAGAGTAGGGGGGAGAAGTTCCAGCTGTCAGGTCCCAGTCACAAGGAGATACAGCAAGAATATTAAAGCTGGCCCAGGGACAAAAGATAATTAATCTTCAAGGCAATAAAAATATTTAGTTCATTCATCTGAGAGAAATGACAAGAGAGAAGATAGATATTTGCTTTTCTCCCCCCTCTGTTCTGACAAGGTTGCTTTGGATGGATCGTAGAATGTTTAACGAACATTTAATATAAGAGCCTGAGATCCAAACAAGTAAATGATGATGGGCCTTGGAAGCAAGCAGCGGAAGCTGACATTGTGAAAACTGCAACAGGGCAGAGGTTTCCAGAGAAGAGGTTTGAGAAGAGAATTTTATTCACAATTGTTCATGTGACAAGAGGCGACTCACTGGAAAAGACCCTGATGCTGGGAAAGATTAAAGGCAGTAGGAGAAGGGGGCGACAAGATGAGATGGTCGGATGGCATCACCGACTCAATGCGCATGAGTTTGAGCAAGCTCCAGGAGATGGTGAAGGACAGGGAAGCCTGGCGTGCTGCAGTCCATGGGGTTGCAGAGTCGGACATGACTGAGCAGCTGAACAGCAACAACATGTGACAAGAGAAATGAGAAGATAAGGGTAGATTTGAGGGACATTGCAGAGGCGAAATCACAGGATTTTATAATTTTCTTTTAAGTCTTTATTGAATTTATTGCAATGTTGCTTCTGTTTTGGTCTTTTGGCCAGGAGGTATATGGGATCTTAGCTCCTCGTCCAGGGAGGAAACCCATACCTTGCGCTGGAAGGCAGTCTCAACCACTAGACCACCAGGAAGGTCCCAGTATCTGATCACTAAAGGGGTAGATATGAAAGAGAGGAAGAGGCACACTGAGGCTGCCTGACCTTTCTAACCGGCCCCAGAACTGGGGAGTCACCAAAATAGGCAAGAGGTCAGCCATGGAGAGAGAAGAAAAGGGGAACCTCTATGCCCTCTATGCCAATGATCTTTAAGAAGACAACAGCCTTCAGCAGTGAACAATCCCTCCTCCACCTCATCTCTACAGGCTTTGAAGGCATGAGCAGACAGCACCAGAGCAGCCAGCCCTTATCTGCTCCATGCCCAGAAAAGAGTGGTGGGCATCTGGGGCCAGAGGGTGGGTGGGGGGATACATTCAAGGACGTTTCAGAGGGAAGAGGAGAAAATATGAGAAGCCCACTGCATTAGACCTTATCCTGGTTGTGTGTCTCGTGCCCTGTGTTCCTTAGAGAGGGCAAATGAGGGCCCCAAGAAACAGAAAAGCATCATCAAGGCTGGAAGTGGGAGCAAGGGTCACAACCAGAATCAGTGGAGCAGAGGGGGTCCTTCTCCTGGAGAAGGTCTCCAAGCTGCCCTTGGCAACAGCCAGCATGAACAGCTGAGAACTAAGGACCACTCTTAAGTGTCCCTGACTAACGAGGCCAAGGCCAGGGGTGGGTAAGCTCAGGAAAGACTATAGAGGACCCTGGCCAAGCCACACTGAGCCTGTATGGGCATTCTACTGTGACTCCTGCCTTTTGCTTCCTTTATGTAACCGTGTTAAGGAAGATAGGTGACTCTTGAGAAACTTCAAATTACAGTCTCTCTCCAGCTTTTCTGTCTCTTCCAACCACTTCTATGAATGTTCAGATGATGTTCACTCTAACGACAAGTCCTAGTATGACCCCAAAATGAGAATATATGGAAATTTCTATGAATGTGTCAGCCTCTGGGTAGAAACCTGCCAAGTATCAAGAAGCATTTCTTCTTTCCTTCCCTCCCTTCCTTCTCTCCCTTTCTTTCAGCAAATACCAATTAGATGCTAGGCTTACTAATTTGCAAATGAATATAACCTTCTAAAGCCAGGAAAATTATTTAGAAGTATTTAAAACCACCTGCTTTGGCCTAAAATAAAATAAAGGAACCTCTGATTTGAGGAGGACAGGATCTGTTCTGGCCATCCGACTACCAGGACCATCAAAGAAACACAGATGTACAGAACAGACTCGTGGACTCTGTGGATGAGGGCAGGGGTGGGATGATATGGGAGAATGGCATTGAAACATGTTAATTATCATATGTGAAATCAATCGCCAGCCCAGGGCTGATGCTCGGGGCTGGTGCACCGAGATGACCCAGGGGGAGGGAATCGGGAGGGAGGAGGGAGGGTGGCTCTGGAGGGGGAGCATATGTAAACCCACGGCGGTTTCATGTCAATGTATGGCAAAACCAACACAATAAAGTAAAGAAAATTTAAAAAAAAAAAAAAAAGCCTGATGATCTTCAGAGCTGGAATGTCTGATGACTATTCTAATGGGGCTTATTCTTCTGTTCAGTCCACTTAGTTCATGCCAGAGGCTACCTGACATGTGAGTTATCAATATCAACTGTATTCCAAAACAGTTGGCCTTGAGGTTGGCTTTGAAAGATCCTGTACAGATTGTTCATTTGCTCAGCAAACTTTAGTGTGTCTCTCCAAAACTGGTATACATTTCTGCATTTCAACTGCAACATCAATACTTAATCCAAAGACAGAACTCCTCGTATTGAACTATCCAAAAGATTCCAGGAAAATTACTTGGGAGACTGTTTTATTCTCACTCTCTGATTTTGCCTTAAAAGGGAAAAAGAGACGCTGTATAGAATTAAAACGGTTGAGCAAAAGTTGCATTTAAAGCAAATTTCAGTACATTTAAGTATACTTTATTAAAAACAATTTTCAGCCAAAATAAGCCAAATTCTCTCACAGAATAACATAAAAATACAATGACCTGGATTCCTGCAATGCTCAACTTTTCTGACTGTGAGAATTTGAGCCCTTGGTCTGAGACAATACCCATTTCTACCTAGCATTCTTGGGGAGACACCAGCCCTTCTGAAAAAGCAGTCCTGGCCTGATCTGGCTTGGCTTGAGGAAGGAATGGAATGTAACTATCCCTCAAGGATCCAAGTGACCTAGGAGTCCAATGCCAGCAGGATCCAGGTCGCTTCCGTAATTGGTAATTTGTAGGTAGAGACCACTGGGCATCTCTGAGTTCACATGATGGGATCAAAAAAACAATGACAGGAGTGAAACCCAGAAGGAGGAGTGGCTGTTCTCAGGACTCTGTCAGAAATGAGGCCGAGTGCATGACTGAGCAGAGCATGGTTACAACAGCACCGAGCTGGCCTATCTGCCAGCCCCTTCCTCTCGTGCCTTCGTTTGTCCATCTACAAAATAAGGAGCCTTGAAGAACAGATTCTTGGGGCTCTGCCAGCTGCTACATGCTGAGATAGATTCTAGCCCCAGATGAGTGGGGAGGTCTCCAGGCACCACAGGGCTGTCCAGAGGCAGCATGGGCAGACCACCAGCATCCTCCCCTCAGTGCCTGCCATGTTCACCCAATTCATTGCTCAAAGTCTAGCTTGAATGCCACTGCCTTCAAGAAGTTGCCCCTGAACCTTCTGGCATACTCATTCCCACCTCCTTTTAGGAGACCCTGATTTATCTTGGTGCTCAGCACTGAGACTTTCCGAGATGAATTCAATAATCTCTGGTGGGGAAGTGGCAGGGAGAGAGAGGAAGGAAGGGAAATCAGGAGAAAGGCAAATGGAAATGGGACCAAGCCTTTCCTCAACACTGTGCAGGCCTCTCGAACCCCTTGACAAATCCAGCTCTGGAAAACCAAAAGACTTGTTCCATGATTTGGAACACCAGTGGCTAATGAAGATTCCATGTGAACCTATCTTTGGCTTTTTTTTTTTTTTTAATTAAGAGAAAGCCATTCCTGAGCTGCCAGGTATAAGAGCTTTGCAGTTGTAGAGAAACAGAAGGCAAAATGGCCACAGGAAGGATCACCTGCAAAGGAAAGTGGGGGTGGGGGGCTGCAGCGCAGAGCTTGGGGGGCGGGGTGCTCGCCGGCTCAGGCTCTGGGAGACAGTACCATGCTGTGGCCACCTGCCGCCTGTGCGCCGCCTTCCGCAGCCGCTGCAGGTACAGGAGGCCTGTTTCCTGACCCAGTTTCCTCCCCAATCTCTATTTAGCTGTTCGCTAGTGATGCTTCTGGCATGCCAATCAGACACTGCAGCCTGCAGGACAGTTTGCTACAACAAATTCACGGTTCCTAGTAAATTCAGTGGAAAAGTACTGTGTCAAGCAGCCTGATTAAACTGACGTCATTTCCACCACCATACACTTTTGTCAAATAAGGAAAAAAAAAAAAAAAAGAACACTCAAGGAAAAAGAGAAAAGAAGGAAATCATGTCTTTTGGATCTTATGAAATCGACTGTGGTTGCGATGCATTTGAAGAATGAGTTTGTCTGTTGCCTTCGGAGCCAAGCTATCCAAGTCTTGGGCCCTGGGTAAGACCTTGGGCTGTGCTGGAAAGAGCAGTAGAGTCCAAGTCTGGAGACCCCTCTACCCCTCGCTCACCCTGCAGTCTTGGACAGGCTATTTCCCGTCCCTTTGGAAGTGAGAGGTGTGGGAAACCATCTAATAATATATACTTATTGCTAAAACAGCCTGTAAGTTTGATTCTCCAGACTGTCAAACTCTCAAAAAAAAAAGTTTTTTTTATGGAAAAAAAAGAATCATGCACTTTTACGGAGCGACTGAAACAAAAACTGAAGTAGAGGGCCTTGGTTCAGGTCCTAGCTCAGCTACTAGCTAATTGTGACCTTGGGCAAACCACACCACCCCCTAGAGATCTCAGAGTCTTCTGCAAAATAGGAAAGATGAGCTGGATGATCTCCAAGGCCCCTTCTGGTGCTGATGCTCTATTCTATTCCATAAGAGATCAAACCCGTCAGCATAGCCATGGAGAGGACAGTTCCAAGTGTCACCAACCGGGAGCATCTCAATCTGCCCACACCAAGCTTCCTCTTCTCTTGATGGGGAGTAGTTACACGCTCTTTTCTGTGTTTAAAGATTTTTCTATTCCAAAAATGCAAGAGGGATACTTGTCCTCTCCTCCTTTAGTGGTAACTTAGCAAATAAAGTCATCTTGCATCTCACTCCCCCGCAGGTATCCTCTTAGAAGAGGCTGGCACTACCCACGCAGAGGGGGAATGATGGTCACCAGAGGAAACCTGAGTGACACCTCTCGGATGATCTGCAATGTCACTTAGGTTTCCAAGCGCAAACAGAAAGAATGCCCTGGACACTGACCAGACAGATAATAAAGGTAGGGTTAGCCAGAAGAAGAAGGACTTTGCAGGGCGAACGGGGGAAGGGAAGAGAGCCAACTGAAAAACAAACATCAGATTTCTCTTCTGACTGCAAACAGGGACTGCTTAAAGGAGAAGGCAAGGTAGCACATGTAAGGGTGAGACAAAAGAGCACGCGTCCCCTCAATCGCACGGACAGCTAATCAGTTAGCAGCTCCAGAAATTCCACCTTCCGTATATTCTGAATCCATTCGCTCAGTCTGTCCATTATTGCTGCCCTAACCTTAGGTCAAGGTCTCATCAGCTCAGGCCTCAGTTACTGCCACAGTCTTCTGACTCACCTCTTCTCTCTCTCCAAGTCATCCTTCCCCCTACCATCATATCCATCTTTCTAGAATGCTATGCTTAACAAGTCACTCTTCTACTTAAGATCTTTCTATGACCCTTCATCACTTTTAAAATGAAATAAGAATCTTGGACAATCTGGTTCCAGACTACTTCTCTTGCCTAATCCCCACCATCCCTACAATCTCTACTCCAATCAGGCCAACGTGCTTGCAATTCCCTAAACTGGAAGCTCTGGGTCTTTATATAAGCAGATCTTTCTAACTGGCACTCTGCTCTCCCACAGTGTCCCCCTACCACCACCACCACTTGCTCTAAGTCAACTTCAACACATCCCTTAGGACTCAGTTCAGACATCAGACCCTCTTCCAAGAAAACTTCTCTGACGACCCCCTGCCCTCTGCCAAATCTGGGTCATGTGTCCCTCCTCTTATGCTCCCACAAAAACGTTTGTTTATGCCTTAACAATCATTACTGTATTGAACCGTAAAGGCTCCTGATTCTTAATGGTCTCCTCAACATGTTTTAACATCTCAGATCCCCCAGTCCTTAAACACAGTGGTTGATAGCAGCATTCAGGGAATGCTCGATGAGTAAGTGAATGAATGAATAAATATATGCAGGAAACTGAGCCTACCTGATAGGAGGGGGAGCCTTGGTCTATTACAGAGGCAAGACTGACAGGAAGAACCTCGAGAAATATTGAACAGAATAGGAGAAAAAGGACAAGGGTCTAAGGTCCAGATCAAGGGTAAACTTGACAGTGGGAAAAATAAAGGCAGAGATCAGCAGGAGCTCTAGCTAAGATAGATGAATGGAGTTCCATGGTCAGCATGGGAAGTCACAGAAAAAGCTCAGGGTCTGAGAGAAATAAACTCCTTCCTGCTGAATTCTATGGAACGCTTCCAAGACTAAAAAGATAGAGAAGCTACAGAAAAGGTAATAAATAGTTTAGCTTGGAATCACAGAAAAAGCTGGAGCTTATGCCAGAACAAGTCTAAGAGATCAAAGAGTACTGGTAGGAGAAGCTAGGAGTACAATGGAAAGAGAACAGGGTTTGGAGTGAGATGGCTCTGGGACCTTGGGCAAGCCGAGCCTTTTATTTTTCTCTAGGGATCTTAGATTCTTCATTGGTAAAATGGGAACATAATACCCATTTCCTAGAATTCTTTAAAGGAACATATGAGATATGTTATACTTTTTAAGTGAAAGGAACAATGTAATTGGCCATCTTCTATTATGAATGTTGACCAGAGCCGTGCTTCTTCTGTCCCAGGGCACCTGGTGCTTCTAAGTTGTTCCATATGCCTTGTGAAGGAAAGGAACCCATGTTGATAAATGAACGTGCTCCAAGATATGAGGGGCCCAATATGTTATCATTTCCAGTGGGAGATGCTGCTGCAAAGAATGGTGCTAACAAGGATGAACCTGTAAGCCAGAGCAGAGCCCAGCAGGCACAGAGTAATGTATCATTTTGTGTGAGTAACTATCACAGTATGGATGTCTTATTGATGATATGACTAAGCATCATTATACTATGAGACTCATATAGAGGACAAGCCAGAACTACCTCCGTAAGGAATGGAGAGACAGATGTAAAGGTGCCAAAACCTTCACTTTTCCTACTGCCGTGTGCATAAATGCCAATAAAGCAGCCCCGACCATTGGCCTCTTGGCTCTTGCATGTAAAAGCTCCAGGCTTTATGCTTTATATCTACATGACTTTAGAATAAGCTACCTAAGCCCCTCCCAACCCCAGTTTTCTCATCAATAAAATGGATGAACAACTCCTGTCCTAATTAAGTCACAGGACTGTTGTGAGATTCCAATGAGATAAAAGGTGTGAAAGCTTCTTGCAAGCTGTAAAGTCAGTGCATATCTGAGGGACTGACATTCTGAAACTGACTGTGAATAAGGTCAGTCCTGGCAAAACAGATCCAGGGAGGAAAAAATAATCTGTACTAGCAACTCTGGCTTTGCCTGTCCTTTTGACTAGAATGTGACCTTGGGGATGCACCGGCTACAGGCAGCATCTGGCCAAGGGCAGGCAGTCCTCTCTGCACAAGCCTGTATCAGCAAACTAGACCAAATCACCACCTCCCATCAACCCTGCTTTCCTCCAGCCCCACACACATATGGTGTCCTAGCCTATGCAGATGTCCTATACACTCTGAAACTTCAGCTTTTTGTAGATGAACATATTCAGATAATAAGAGGCTCCTGGAAGTATACGCCCTGGCCCATGGCTCCTGGCCCATGGCTTCCGGCCCTAGCTCAAAGCTGTCTCTGAAGGCAGGCTGTTCTCAGTACACCCAGACAGAGCTTAAGAAATTAGCAGCTCCAGATACTGGTCATCATACCCAATGGCATCCATGGTGCTGGAATTAACCAGAGATGAAGTAAATGCACCCACTGCCACATTAAAATAACAGAAACCTCTGTCTTAAAGGTGCTGAGTTTCATGTGTAAAAATTCTTCCCTAGATAAAGTGGCCTATCGTTTCAGGAAGGAGGCCTTAGCAGCACTATCAGTTCATCAGTTACGCCTAGGACAAAACTTGGCTAGGGATGCAGTGGCACTTGGCTTCCCTGGCATGATCAAAAGGTAGTGATCATTGCGATACTAGTGATTCCCCCAAGAGCTCTCAAAGAAGACCACAGTTGGAGAGTGGGCAGGCTTTGCAGCCTAGCTGCACCTCAACTCTTGTCTCCAATACCAGTGATGCAACCCTAGGCTGAGCCCAAATTACATGGACCATGGTACCACCTCTTAACTGGCCTCCCTGTCAGCTTCCAAGCCATTCATCCTCCAAGAGCAGTCAGGGAAAAGTCTGATGATATTGCTTCTGTTTAAAAACCATTCATAGCTCTCTCTCTCATGCAAAACTGAATGAAGTTGAAATCTCTAAGCCTAGAATTCAAAGACCTTCTCAAGCTGGCCACAGCCAACCATTATAAATGTTGCTTTAATTATTCCCTTTCGTGCTCTTTGGGCTCCAGCCCCAAATGAACTCCTTCTGATTCTGAACTCAGCCTGTAATTCTTGTCTTTGCACTTTGTCTATGCTGTGTACTCCATGTGGAATGCTTCCTTCTTATCCAAATCCTACAGGATTTTCAAGACATCTCAAACCCTACCTCTTCCATGAAGCTTTCCCTGATTTTTCTAGTTTACATTATTTTAGCTACCCATTATCTTTACTTGGGGAGCTCCTATAAATGATGATGTCCAATCATCACTCAGAGATGCTGACTTAGTATGGAGTGGGACCTGGCAACTGATTTTTTAAGTTCACAAGGTGTTTCTAATGTGCAGAATTTAAAGATCATTGTCCTAGTTAGAAGTAACCTTTCCCTTCACTGAGCTGAAGGGAAGTTTTATATAAGCTAGACATAATTTCTAGCTTCTTGTGTATTTTTATTTTTAAAAGATTTTACTGAGTGTTTATTTTTATCCATGCACTAACCTAGGTGCTAGAGTATAACAGTGATCAAAACAAAACCCCTGCTCTCATGGGGCTTACATTCTGATAGAGAGACAGATACAAAAGAAATAATATAAGATCAGGTGATAAATGCTATTAAAAGTAGGGTAAGGAGACAGAAAACAAAATGACAAGGCCTCTTTTAGAGACGGCGGTTACAGTATGTACAAAACTTATCTACCCCTAAGACAACATGTTATGTGACAATGAAATCTGTGTCTAATTTACTTTTGTATCATTCATAGCTTTTTGCATAGTGCTTGGCACATAATAGATGCTCAATAAATAAATGATTGTATATGAATGAATGAGTGAATGGATTTGTATGGCTTATCTACAGCTACATCACCCATAGGATCCAGGGCAGTACTTGAAATATTGGAGACTAGATGCTCAATAGATAGTGGTTGAGTGGGTGAATTTGACTGCATTTTGGGACAAGTTATTATGATGGCACATGTTCCTGAGAACAGGTCATCAAAAGAGCACAGAATATCAAGCTGATCCTGAGACCACTGAGCTCAATCTCCTTATTTTAAAGATAAAGGTGATATCCAGAGAGGTGATTATTTAACTAACCTAAGAAAACAGAAGAAATCAGAGGGAGAGCTGACCTGAGTCCCTACCTCTTTTGACTCTGGATCCAGTGCTCATTCCATCAAACTGAAATACTGCTCCCATTAGCATCAGAAAGTTACCCTGAGAGCTATTACGTCAAATGGCCCAAGAAGTAATTCAGATTAGCATCAACAGAACTAAAGAAAGTCTCAATTTTCTTTGGTTTCACAACAATATTTCCTGATGGCTAAAACATGGTACATTTAACAGACAACTTCATCCTTGCTACACCTCACTGCCCCATTCCACCACCCCCATCAAGACAGGCAGACAGGACCTCCTCCCTCCCCAGAGTAGGCGAGCAGTTGGTTATTTCCAACTGTAAATACAACTCGAAACATTTCCCATTTTCTATCCTTAGCCATAGTTTCAATGAAATATGGAATACACAACCCCAGGCTAAATGTGAAATCCTATGCGAAGAAGCCAGTGGCTAGAAAACCAGAGAACAGCTTAAGGCCCTGGCAGATGAGACAGACCATCAACTGGATCTGTTGATGAAGTGGTGGGGTATGTGTGCTCCAAGCAAGAGGCTGGCTTTGTTATGGGAAGAAGACAAGCCCTGACCGTAGAGAAGCAGGTACAACGTTTTCTTTTCATCTTCCTTAAAATCCTGTGGAATCACAGAATCCATCTGGATGTGATGGAGACTGATTTCCTAGAAAAATATTCCAAACAAAATGCTTTTCCTCAGGACAGCTAAATATTATACAGTCGGCCTGGGCTTCCTTGGCTGGCCTGGACTTCCTTGGCCTTCTAATAAATAGTCTTTATGCACCTTTACAGTCAAGGAATGGTCAAAATGCAGGCTCCCAAGGTATCTAGGGCTCCCAAAGGGTTTTCTGAACCATCAGAGAAAAACTAGACTTAGTATAACT
The DNA here is from genome assembly GCA_007570785.1 of Antilocapra americana. NCBI lineage: Eukaryota > Metazoa > Chordata > Mammalia > Artiodactyla > Antilocapridae > Antilocapra > Antilocapra americana. The sequence goes on from ML663009.1 coordinate 16,947,838, forward strand.
TTTAATGTCAAATATATTGTGTCCTATTGCTGTGTGTGTGTGCGTGTGCTCAGTTGTGTCTGACTCTTTGTGACCCCATGGACTGTAGCTGGCAAGCCTCCTCTGTCCATGGAATTTTCCAGGAAAGAATACTGGAGTGGGTTTACCATTTCCTACTCCAAGGGACCTTCCCAACCCAGGGATCGAACCAAGGTCTCCTGTATCTCCTGCAGAGGCAAAAGCGGGTTCTTTACCACTGAGCCACCTGGGAAGTCAGGGAAGCCCCTCTATTACAGTATTTCTTTGAAATTGGCAGTTTTAATATTGGACATGGATGAAAGAGAAGTAGAGAGATGATTAACTAGAGGAGAGGTTTCCAGGTCTACCTGACTGTAAGAACCACTGGGGACACTAGGCCTCAGCAAATTAAATCACCAGGGTAGAGACCTAGAAATGTGTATTTTTAGCAACCACTTGACTCTTACAAATCAGTTAACATGGGAAACACCAAGCCAGAAAACCACAGCATCCACTTCAATACAATTTTTATCATAATTAAGTGGGACTATATAAAGCTTTTGGCACAGTGACTGGCACATAATAAGTGCTCAGCAAGGGTTGCTTGTTGTCGTTATTTAATTATTAATAAGACATTCCAGAGCCTTGTCAGTTAATAGTTATCATATGGACTTCTACAACCAAAAGAGCAGAGAGCACAGTACCCTGGCATTCAAGAATTACCATTACTTCCCTCTTTTATTAACTTCATCCCTATTACCTCATAACCACAATGGTTCTCAAAGTGTGGTCCCTGACTAGCAGCGTTGGCATCATCTTGGAGATTATTAGAAATAAAAATTCTCAGACCCCAGCCCAGATGTACTGAATGAATATATCACTAGCAGTGGAGCCCAGAAACTCAATTTTAAGAAGCTTTCCAATTGACCTGGAGGCAGGCCTTGGCTGAGAGCCATCACCCCTAACCTCTTGCTACTCCAAATATGGCCCCAGGATCAGCAGTGTGGCATATTAGAAACAGAATCTCAGGCCCTATCCCAGACCTACAAGATCAGATTCTGCATTTTAATGAGGCTCCCAGGTGATTCACACCCACCATAATATTTGAGCAGCCACTATCCTAGACCACAGAAACTTCAAAAATGCACAAAATAAAAGGAAAATAAATGTTCTGTTGTTTTGAATGTTGCTAAATGACATGTATAAGTACTTACTAGACACTGTCCTTTATTCAGGTTACCTCGTTGATCCTCATTAAGCCTAGTGGTAGAAATTTTTATTCCTGCTTTACAGATTAGAAAATCAAGGCTCAGGTCGGTAAAGTACCTTGCTGAAAATCACACAGCTAATAAGTGAGAGAGTGGTTATCTCTCTGTGACCTAAGTCTGTGTCCCTTCCTTCACCTCATAGTGCCTTTGGTTAATGGCTGGCAGTCTGGCTAAGCAGACACTGCCTGCCTCCGGTACAATTGGAGCATCTTCAAAAAAAGAGGCAGTCCCCAACTTATTAATGAACAAGCCTCCAAAAGTGTGTGATTCTAAGTCAGATATTTGGAACTACGAATGGAATTACTCATAACAACTATTTACATCATGGCTTCTATGGGAAAGTGCCTTCTGAGTTACAGCACCAGGCTCAATACACCTGGACTCCAGAAACTTGTTAGTACTTCATTTCCATCAGCATAAGGGAAAGAAGTGCCAAGGCAAATCCCTCCCCAGATGTTCTGGCTTGGGTAACATCCACTCAGTCTCTCACTCAAAGATTCATTGAGTGCCTCCTCTGGAAAAGGTGCTGTTCCAGGTGCTATGGGTGGTAAAAGACGAAAATGATCCATGCCTCCATGAATTCACAGTCCAGGAAGGGAAATAAAGTCCACCTACCTACATCCCACCCTAAAATGCAAGATGGAAAGCTGTGAACGACAAGAGAAATGCTGTGGAAGTTCAGAGAAAGGGGACATCATTTAAGACATAGGATCAGTGAAGACTTCACAGGGAGGTGCCATCTAAAGCCGAGTCCAGAAAAGCAGGCAGACCACAGATTAGGCAAAGGCGGCACTCGGCAGGTGGGAGAGTGGGAACTGAGGCATGGAGGCTGTGGGGGACTTCCCCAACAGTCCGGTGGCTAAGGCTTCCCCTTCCAGTGCAGGGTGTGTGGGGTGGATCCCTGGTTGGGGAACTAAGATCCCACCAGCCTCTCGGCCAAAAAATACAACAGAGAAAAACAAAACACTGTAACAAATTCAATAAAGACTTTTAAAATAGTCCACATCAGAAAACAAATCTTGAGAAAACAAGAAGCTGAGGGCATGGAAGTGTGAAGGAGAAGACCGCCAAGTTGTAGTACTGCAAGCTATTCCCTTGGTGGAAGAAATGGGCTCACTTACCTTGGATGTGGAAGGAGAAGACACAGAAAAGTAGGTCTGTGCCAAAGCAGGAAAGGTTCTAGACACCAGGTTGAAAAAAGAGAACTTTACTTTTCTCATATAGACAGAGCTGTTTCACACTACTCATGTAATGACTATGAGTATGTATCGTATAACATATGATATTGCATAGTATCATATGTAATATGATTATGTATCATGTAATAATTCGCTGAACTCAAAATCCTTTATAATACAAGCTACTAAAAACCAAACACGTCTGAATCAGTACTGGCATGTATTTTGCTAGTCTGCTTCCTCTATTAAACTTGACTCAAATGACTTTGAGTGTTAATAGATGCTCAAAAGATGCTGAATGTATGAACAAAGGAATGAATAAGTGAATGCACCACTGAGCACCTGAGGGGTCGTGAGCAGGAGTGAGATGGCTCAATATTGCCTCATGGCCTGGAAAGAAAGGAGGTAGAGGAGATAGTGGTGGAGACTTGGAGGCAGCAGAGCTAATGGTCAGGAGACTGTTGTGGTTGGACAGGTGAGAGGTCACCAACCAGGTTGAAGGACAATAGGGATGAGGAAGTAAGGGACAGAAAAGAAAGACACAATTACAGGCCCTAGCAAGAGACTAGCAGTAGGGGCAAAGAGCAAGCACACATAAAATACTGAAGTTTGGAGCCTGGGTGACTGGGAGAATGAAAATGCCAATGGGAAACCTGGAAGCCCAATGAAAGAGCAAGGTGCTTTACAGATACCTCTTCACTGAATCCTCATCAGTTCAGTTCAGTTCAGTTCAGTCACTCAGTCGTGTCTGACTCTCTGCAACACCATGGACTGCAGCACGCCAGGCCTCCCTGTCCATCACCAACTCCCAGAGTTTACTCAAACTCATGTCCACTGAGTTGGTGATGCCATCCAACCATCTCATCCTCTGTCATCCCCTTCTCCCACCTTCAATCTTTCCCAGCATCAGGGTCTTTTCAAATAAGTCAGCTCTTCGCATCAGGTGGCCAGAATATTGGAGTTTCAGCTTCAATATCAGTCCTTCTAACGAACACCCAGAACTGATCTCCTTTAGGATGGACTGGTTGGATCTTCTTGCAGTCCAAGGGACTCTCAAGAGTCTTTTCCAACACCACAGTTCAAAAGCACCAATTCTTTGGCGCTCAGCTTTCTTTATAGTCCAACTCTCCTATCCATACATGACTACCAGAAAAACCATAGCCTTGACTAGACGGACCTTTGCTGGCAAAGTAATGTCTTTGCTTTTTAATGCGCTGTCCAGGTTGGTCATAACTTTCCTTCCAAGGAGTAAGCGTCTTTTAATTTCATGGCTGCAGTCACCATCTGCAGTGATTTTGGAGCCCAGAAAAATAAAGTCAGCCACTGTTTCCAAGGTTTCCCCATCTATCTGCCATGAAGTGATGGGACCAGATGCCATGATCTTAGTTTTCTGAATGTTGAGCTTTAAGCCAATTTTTTCACTCTCCTCTTTTACTTTCATCAAGAGGCCCTTTAGTTCTTCACTTTTTGCCATAAGGGTGGTGTCATCTGCATATCTAAGGTTATTGATATTTCTCCCAGCAATCTAGATTCCAGTTTGTGCTTCCTCCAGCCCACCGTTTCTCATGATGTACTCTGCATATAAGTTAAATAAGCAGGGTGACAAAATACATCCTTGACATACTCCTTTCCCTATTTGGAACCAGTCTGTTGTTAATGTGGAACACAGTTTATCACGATCCACACAGTCAAAGGCTTCGGCATAGTCAATAAAGCAGAAATAGATGTATTTCTGGAACTGTCTTGCTTTTTCAATGATCCAACGAATGTTGGCAATTTGATCTCTGTTTCCTCTACCTTTTCTAAAACCAGCTTGAACATCTGGAAGTTCACAGTTCACATATTATTGAAGCCTGGCTTGGAGAATTTTAAGCATTACTTTACTAGCATGTGAGATGAGTGCAATTGTGCAGTAGTTGGAGCGTTCTTTGGCATTGCATTTCTTAGGGATTGGAATGAAAACTGACATTTTCCAGTCCTGTGGCCACTGCTGAGTTTTCCAAATTTGCTATCCTCATAACCCCAGGGAAATGATCACCATGACCTCTGTCCTCAGTTTCCCTTATTCTTGCCGATGCTCACTCTGCTTGAGCCATGTTGGCTTCCTTGCTGTTTCTCAAACATGCTAGGCCCGCCCCCACTTTAGGGCCTTCACATTGAGACATTCTTCACCAGATATCTGCATGGTCACCCCCTCACCAGCCCCACATCTTTTCTCAAATGTCCCCACTTCAATGAAGCCTACTGAAGACTGCAACCCACACTTGTCCCAGCTTCCCTCTGGAATTCCCAAAGTCCTTACCCCACTCTCTCTTTTCTTCTTTTTATTGTACTGATTATCTTCTAACACATGATATACTTTTCTTATTCACTATGTTTACTATTAATGTCTGTCTCCCCTCAATAAAATGTAAATTCTACCAAGACATTCTATTCTACCAAGAATTTCTATTTCTTAAATGCCTTGAATAGTGGCTGGCACATAACCGGTCAGTGAATAACCTCCTTATATAGATGAGGAAACTGAGGCTCAGAGAGGTCACACAACTTTCCCTAAATAAAAGTGGCAGCCTGAATTCAAAAACAAATCTAACTCCAGCTTCCACTCTGCCAGGCTGAGTCTTGCTTTAGACAACTTAGAGGGAGCAGTGATCTACCTAGGAGGCAATAATAAGCAGGCAGTAAGAAATGTGAAATTAGTGATATGGGAGAACAGCATTGAAACATGTAAATTATCATATGTGAAATGAATCGCCAGCCCAGGTCTGATGCATGATACAGGGTGCTCAGGGCTGGTGCACCGGGATGACCCAGAGGGGTGGAATCGGGAGGGAGGTGGGAGGGGGGTTCTGGAAGGGGAACACATGTAATGTATACCCATGGCAGATTCATGTCAATGTATGGCAAAACCAACACAATAATGTAAATAAATAAATACATTATTTATAAAAAGAAATGTGAAATTAGAACCAACAGCAACCAGGCCCACAAGACAGTAGACTTGGCCTGGCTGGGGCAAGTCCATGTATGCAGGTCCTGAACTGCCTATGGCCTGAGAAACAAGCACTTTGACCAGAGAATCACAGAGAGAACCAATGGCTTCGTTTTCTAAGTGCAAGTCTGAAGAATCAGGCCAAGTTCTCCAGCAAAGCAGCTCCTAATTTTTCCAGCTGTCTAACTTGTCAAATTATAAACACATCTTCAGGAGAATGTATTTAACAAAGGAACATATTCTATTTCCTTTTTTACCACCCATCCAGTGGATCTGCCCTTGGTTTCCTTGCCATTCCAATCCCCCTGCATAATCCATACATCAGAGGCTCAATTTTACAGCACAGTACATTAAGGCACTGGAGCTGCTTAAAATAAACAGGGTTGGCAAACCGTAATTATTTCCAGCAAAAGAGTTGGTGCTGCATTTTGACAGTCATCTGATACATTATTGTACTCGATGCTAAACTGTGAAACTGCAAAATTAAAAGAAAGCATTTTTTTTTAAGTTTCTAACGTACTCATTATTAAATTATAAGGCAGGTCATTTGTGGTGAGTCAGTCCCAAACCGGAAGGATCACAATGAAACACTGCAGAAAGCTTGACTTCTTTGTGTAACCTCTAGCATCCACCATCCAAGGCCATTGTGAAGATTAAATGAGATGGCACAGCCAGCCCAGCACCCGGGCCAGAATAGGTCCTCCATAAACGTCACTTTTCCTCCTTAATTGTTATTGTGATTTTTCCAGCAGCAGAATTTACAAACTACTTCCATTTGTTCATTGGTTCATGACCCCACCGTCTTCCAAGAGCTCTCAGTACACCAGGGAAAGACAAGTAAATAGACAACTCCACACATGGGGGTGAGTGCCAAGAAAGAGGAGACACAGAGGGCTGTGGACACGCAGAGACCCTTCACCACAGAGCCCCTGGCAGAGCCAACCTGACTGAGCCAGAAGGAGGAACAGAGGCCAGCAGGGTGCGGGGGAAGGTGAGGAAGGCAGAGAAGCCTGGAGGCAAGAACAAGCAGGTGACTTGGGGAAACCACAATCAGAACCGTCCTCAAATGACCAGTACAGGGCAAACAGATGGTATCTAGACCTGCAGCGGCCCCCCTTTCTGTGCTGAAGTGACGCACGGCATTGACTCCTCTGAACAACGGGAAATGACTGCCATAGACCACCCTCCTTAGTCCAGATTCTCAGTCAAGTGATCTCCGGCCCTAGCCACGGAGCCTCCCAGGTTTGTTCACAAAGGTGAACAAGAGGAAGACTTGATGAAACCTCGGTGACCTGGCAGCCACGACCAAGCGTGCTGAATCAGCTGCACTTCAGGAAACGGAGCGTCCTTGGGAGACGGGGCATATCGCTTACACCCAGAAAACCACTCCTGTCCGCGAAGGACAAACTGTGAAACGTTTAACGTTGGCCTTCAATTATTAAAGGAGCCCAAATGAGCTCTGGCAGTAAGACGGATCACACACACTCACGGGGAGGCTCGAGGTTATTCATCAAGACGCCAACAGACAGGGTGAGACAGAGGGCTCCCTCAGAGATCGTGGGGTCATACCCAGAGCTTGTGGAGGACCCTAGGAAGAGACTGTCATGCCCAAGGCAGGGAGAGAAGGTCAAAAGAACCTTCCACAACTCTTGGTAGAAAACATAGGATTTCTTTTCTAGCCCCCTGCTGACAAAGATCTTAGTAACAACTTTTTGCTCCTTGGTTGGCACTTTCTTAGTGGCCAGTCTGAGGCTTCCTGTGTGGCACACTAAGCTCCCTCAATCGTCTCCTCTGGGGGCATTTTTCAGTGCCTGGGGAACAGCAGCAAGCTGAGGTGATGCTTAGGACTGACCAGGCTGCAAAGGCTACTCTCTGTTTACCAGTGACATGACTTCAGTCTCAGTTTCCCATCGATAAATATAGATTCAGGGGGTTGCTGTGAACTTAACTAACACACATATTATTACATAATAACCTGGCACAATACACACAGGAGGGGCTCCTTATATTTTGCTCCCCACTCTTTTATTCCCTTTGTGTCCCTGAAGAATTAGAATGTTTTCCTCTGTAGGCACTGAATTCGCCTCTTTTGATTTTGGATCAAAATAGTTATCCTTTAGAGCCTCTGCCTGGTTTGACACTAACATCCACATGGTGGGGGGGGTTTACTCTAACAGGGAGAAATGTGGGTAAGATCCTGGGGCTAGCTCGCATCTCTCCTTACTCTGACCTCAGACAGTCCACCGTACCTCCAACCCCAGATGACTCATCTATGAGGTCCTGCCGGTGCAACTTTCTCTCCTCACACCTGATTCCTGTGTTGGTTCAGTGCTGCCACGGGCCCAGGGATCACCCTCCAGACGTAGGTAGCCCTCAGCCCCTCACCAGGTCTGGGCTACTGTATCTCAAGCCCCTGAAGAACAGCAGTCACATCTCAGAGCTCTCTGACCTGCAAGAATCCAGCACGTGGCAGAAGCCTAGCCAGAGCCTGTGGGGTGAGAGGGACAGGGTGCCAGAGGGCCCAATCCTGGGACATGTTCTTAGAAGTTCTGTTCTGAGGCCAAGAAAAATTTTCCTAGGATGGAAACACTCCAGGAAGCCAAGGCAATGACAAATGAGCTGAGCACACGCAATCTCCAGAGACTCTTGGTACTCCAGAAACCATCCCACTCTCACGCACATCCTCAGCTGCTTGGGGCAGTTTGTGTGAATGGGGCAGGAGGGAGACAGCAGACGTTCCAAACTTGATGGAAAAGGAGGCACTGCAGAAGGACTGATGAGAAACACAAAGTGTAACAAAAGAGGAGTGAGATGTGGAGTCCTGGTCACAGAGGGAAATGACATGGTGCTGGGTGTCGGGGCTGCACAGCCCAGGTCTGCCCTCCCCCACCCCGAGGCACTCTGAGCCCCCGCATCACCGGACTCAGCATCCTGGCCCAACATCAACTGACTTGTCTCACCAACTAGACCACAAGCTCCTTGAGGGAAAAGCTGATGTCATATTGCATGTTGTATCTACAGTACCTAGCACGCCTGGCCTGAGCCCCAGATCTACTAATTACTAGTTCTGGGATCTTTCCAAGTCACTGAAAAACTCTAAGTCACAATTTCCTAGTCTGTGGAGTGGAGAAAATAATAAGCTCTATGCCCATGAAGGATGAAATGAGTGAATGGAAAGCCCTAACTGTAGCCTAATGCCTGACTCAGAGTCAGAACTCAACAATGGCTAGATAGTAATAGCACAAAGCAGACATTTATAGTCATACATTTATTTTATAAGGAGACCCAAAGATTCAACCCAATTTGGTAAAAATGCACACAAAGAGGCACATTTAGTTTAAAAAAAAAAAAGTTTTGTGTTTGAAAAACGCTATCTGATAGGAATTCTCTGTCCAGTGGTTATGACTGTGCACTTCCACTGCATGGGGCCTGGATTTGATCCCTGGTGGAGGAGCTGACATCCTGCAAGCTATGTGGCCAAAATAAATAAATAAATATATACATAAATATGCTCTCTGTTTAAAAAGTACCAAAAATCAAATGTACAAGCAAACACTTGATGTATTTGTGGTAAGAAAGAGGGATAAACATTCAAACAAATGATTATAAAATTATACAATTAAAAAAAGAGCAAGAATACATCTGAATTGCTAAAAGCAGAAAAGAGAAAGAAAACATCTAATTTTGCCTGGGCATATACTTGAATTAGAAACTGAAGAACTAAAATCTTCTCAAAGGACTGGCAGGTGCAAAGGCACAGAGGCAGGGAGAAAATCTGAGCAATCAGGAATTGCTCTAAGTCTGGCTACAAACAGGGTCTGTGCAAAGGAGCAGTGATATGCACGGGTTGAAGAGACTGGAAAGAGCCAGCAATTCCCCGCAAGCTCTGCCAAGGAGAACGGACTACTCCTGAACAAGGAAGAAAGTGCACGGGCACTTCCTGTGTGGAAGGTGAGGAAAGAGGGCAAGACTAAGGATGAACAGGGAGACCACAGGGTAGTAACAGTGGCTGATATGGGCTAGGGAGAAGGGAACAGAGATGGGAGTAAAGACAGGGAGAAAGGAAGCAAGCCAGCCCAAGGAGCTGGTAGAAACTAGTCTCAGAAAAAGCACGACCAGCCCTTGGCACCCCCCAAGGCTCCTTCACATAAAGTGTGGGCCTAGAAGTTCGATCAATCACCTTCTCTCCTCATTTGCTACCTTACAATTTGTGCAACAGAGAGGCATGAATATGGAAAATTCCGGCTGAAAGCTTTGATTCAAGTAAGCAGACCCAGAGGTCAGGGTTGCCACTGGGGACTGGACAAAACCACCTACAGCAGGCCTGCAATCAGGGCCAGCACTGTTCTACTCACATGCAAACTTGGGGCCCAAGTTTCAGAGACAAAAAACCTTTCAGGTGTACTTTTTTTAAAAAAGCTATTTACAGGAACCCAAGGTCCTCCAAGTACTTCAGAGAAATGGCTTATATCTAGTTTGTTCTTAAAGAAAAACACTATCCTCTTTGCCCTACATGTCTGAGCACCAACAAACAGATACAATGAGTCACCAAGTCTCTAGGGTCCCAGAAATCAATCTGTCACTCTGTGTCTGTCTCTCTCAATTTCTCTCTCTCGCTCTCTCTCTGATAGAAATATACTATTGTCCTGTGAAACAAGCTGCATCCTAATGGTCTTCTGGAGCAGGAAGGCCAGTTCAAGGCCATATGTGACCATTCCTGCTACAACAAAATGGTTGCTTTTGCCACTTCCTTCCTTGGTTTCAATCTAATTAGACAGAGCTAATGAGTAGGCAGCACTGGTGCTTGGTTCAGCTGTTCCAGACCCAAGTGTTCCTTCCTTATTAAAAATAAAGACACCCAAGGGCTCAATTTGGGGAAAATGCACACAGAGAGGCACATTTCCTTTGCAAAAAAAAAATGTTTTGCATTAAAAAAGTGATATCTTTTTAATAACTACCAAAAATTGAATGTGCAACAGCCAGGTCCCCAGCAGTACCTGTGTGCATTTTCAAACCCGTCTTCAAAGACAGAACATTAGAAAGAGACTCAGCTGAGTTCTAGTATCAGCTCGGCCATTTATCAGCTGTGTGATCTTGGGCAAAATATGTAACACCCTGAGCCTCCTCTTCCTCGGTATCAAATGGGTGTAATGCTCTGTCTACCTCACAGAGTCTAGAAGAGGAATGCCTTGGGAAGTATTCTGCATACTGTAAAGCACTTTGTCAATACCTACTCAGTCAACACGTATTTACTGTGGGCCTAGCAGACTCCAGGCACTGCTCCCCGCCGACTGTCACTAGCACTACTAACACTGCACCCCTTCCAGCCTAGTCCCTGGATGTCAATTTCAAACACAGCCTTGCTGAGAGGTCTCGAGTCAAGTACCCATTCACCCAGGCTTCTCCCACTGAAGCATTAGTCACTTGCCTCATCGGGAGACACCTAAAGATATCTCAGCCCTCAGAGATGTTAGTGTAAGTGATGACGGGGGCCTCTGGGAACCTCTGATCCCCCAGAGGGCCTGATCCTAAGAAGCTTCCTGCACCTTAATCTCTATGAACACAGAAAAAAATGATTCTGACAACGAAAGTAGCCAAAGGCAGGACGGGTGACCAGGTAAACAGACAGGAAGCCTGCGTGATTACATTTTTCTGGCCTCAGAGTGCCTGGCCCCATGTTCTCACCAGGTGACCTTCCCTGTGGGCTCAGTCCCCGCCCAGTCCTGAGCAGTCAGCCCTGTCCTCAGGTATCTGAGGTTAGCAGCTCAGAAGCAAACTCAGGGTGCTGCCATTCCTGTTTTGACCTTTTCCTTGGCTTTCATCACCGGGCACTACTCCAGAAACCATGCCATCCTTGCTCTGTGCTAGACATCCAGCAAGTATGACCCTAAATTCTGTCCTCTATCTGAATCTCCACCTATCAAATCGTTCAACCAAGACCAGAGTCCCATTTTGATATTACTCCGAGAGATGACTGTGATGCAGAATCTAGCTGGGAGCCTCCTGTGACCAGAGCTCTTAGGAATTCATCTTGCACATCCACAAGTGCACAGCTCAGCATCTGGTATGTTACAGGCACACAATAAATATTTACAGAATGGAAACGGTGCCTACTTGCCTGTGTGCTCAGTCGCTTAGTCGTGTCCAACTCTTTGTGACCTCATGGACTGTACCCACCAGGCTCCTCTATTCATGGAATTTTTCAGGCAAGAATACTGGAGTAGGTTGCCATTTTTTCCTCTAGGGTATCTTCCTGACCCAGAGATCAAACCAGTGTCTCCTGCATTGGCAGGTAGATTCTTTACCACTGAGCCACCTGGGAAGCCCTTGCCTACGTGCTGAGATGACTGCAAACTGCCTGCATCTATGTCCCCTCCCCACTCCCAGGACCTTCTTGATGGACAAATGTGTGGTTGCTATTGTCCTGTTCTCTGGGTGTCATGCTCTTCCCACAACTCCAGGTCCTCAGTGGCATCTCTGGGGACCTGGGTCAAACCTACCTATTGCATTCCAAGGATATCCCCTTTGCCACTGGCCTGTATAAGCCAAAGGACTAAGCAAGTCTGATGACTGATGACTGGCTCAGTGTCATATACCACCCTTCTGTTCCTGGAATCTGAGAGTTAGTTCAGTCTATACACTCACTTGGGGCTACCTGGCACCTTCCGGCTGCTGTGTGAAAGGGTCTCAAGTTCTGCTCAACAAGCACTGCTGATACCAAGAGTGGTGTGAGGGGGGCTCCATTTAAGATCCTGAGGTTAATACAGAAAAGTGAAAGAAAGTGAGTGTTATTCACTCAGTCGTGCCCAACTCTTTGCAACCCCATGGACTGTAGCTCATTGGGCTCCTCTGTCCATGGAATTCTCTAGGCAAGAATACTGGAGAGGATTGCCATTCCCTCCTTCAGGGGATCTTCCTGACCCAGGTATTGAGCCTGGGTCTCCTGCATCGTAGGCAGATTCTTTACCATCTGGGCCACCAGGGAAGCCCCTAACACAGAAAATGTCTCACTAAAACCTAAGAAAGAAGAAATCCAGGCAGGTCTAAACTATAACACATTACATTTTGGCTCTATGAGGTTGCACAAAACTTGATAATGCCAACAGGAAACGTTATTTTCATTTTTTTCATTCCTTATTTCTACTTTCCAGATGAGCAGATAAACAGCATATACAACAACAAGGGAAAGTGATGAACTGAGATTAAGTCCTGGTCTCTTCCACTAATTGGCTGTGTGACCTCAGGCAAGCCACTCTTCTTATCTGGGCCTCTATATCCTCTGCTGTACAGTCACAGGCTCAGATCTGGTAATCCATTTCTAAGGCCCCTTATACGCCTGACGTTCAGCAATTTCCTAGCTACTCAAAAGGGGAGTTCTCAGATCCCAGCATCAGCATCGCCTGGGAGCTTGTTAGAGCTGCAGAGCAGACCTACAGAATCAGAATGTGCATTTTAACAAGATGCCTAAGTGGTCTGCACTCACACTGCAGTTTGAGAGACACTGTTCTACAGCTCTCAGAAAGACCCAGGCTGACCTAGAGCATGACATCTTCTGCAAGAAGCTGGAAGAAGAATGAGTCTGTCACAGGATTTTGCTGGATGTGATTAGAAGCAGCTGGCCAGTAGTAAGGGCTGGGGGGGGATGCTGCAAGATCCTTTTAAACTCAGCTGCGATCCACAAAATATCTCTCGAGTACTTAGCGTCTCTAAATTTGAAGCCTTTAGACAAAATGACTTAAAAATACTAATTATGCACGGAAGTCTAACCATGAACCAAGCATTAGTGAATCCAGAGCGCCTTCTGTACTGGCAGGTGGCCAGCAAGCACTGAACAGAGCTCTAAAATCAGCAAAGAGGTCACCTCTGAAACTACAGCACTCTTCTCAGCCACTGTCTCCTGACTGGTCCTCGCTTACTGGTGGTGGACTTCCATCTCTATTGGAATCTCATGGATAAGACCATACTCAAAGGAACACTGCCTGAGCCTATAAGCAGGACAGAAGTGGGAGAGGGTCATAACCTCTGGGGTGATAGACCCATACGGAGTCAGTCCCATGGGGCAGAAAAAGAAGGGGAGAAGCAGAGATTGGAAGCAACACAGACTAAACAAACCTTGTCCTTGCTTCCAAATCCAGGGAGACCAGCTTTGAATTTGGTGATCATCAAGCTGAGAAAGTCTCATTCTGCCAATGAGGCTATGAGACAAGCAGAAAAAACATCCTAAACCTTGGGTTCTGTGTGTCCCAGCGAGCGAGCCTCCCTGTCCAACCCCATCTCCTGCTCCCCATCTCTCTACTCTGCACTGTAGAATTATTCATCTTTGTTTGCATGGCTACATCACTCATTTGTTGCTATTGTTGTTCAGCCACTAAGTCGTTTCCAACTCTTTGCAGACTGCAATCCACCAGGCTCCTCTGTTCATGGGATTTTCCAGCCAAGAATAATCGAGTGGGTTGTCATTTCCTCCTCCAGGGGATCTTCCAGAACCAGGGGTTGAACCCCTGCCTCCTGCACTGGCAGGTGGATTCTTTACCACTGAGCCACCAGGAAAACCAATATCACCCACTATACAAGGGCTGTATCTCGGCTTCCTGGTGGGGATAGGAAGAGAAAAGAGGGGAGAGGGGGCTCAGACTTGATGACTGTGCAGGTCATCAGCAAGTTAGAAAGGACTCCTTTCTTGAGGCACTCTCAGTGTCACAGTGTGCATTTTTCATTCTGAATACACTATGAAAAATAATTTATAACCCTCAGAGCCCAGCTCCAAAACTTTTCACTGCACCTGCCAAAGGACCCTCTTCGACCATATGGTTTTAGGATCACACAATAACTACATACATTGCTCAGGAGGATTTCTGACCACCTGATTTCCCTGACTCTGATAGAAATCTCAAGTAGAAATCTGACTTTAGCATTCTCCATAAGCACTTGACCTGCCTCTTGAGAAATCTGTATGCAGGTCAGGAAGCAACAGTTAGAACTGAACATGGAACAACAGACTGGTTCCAAATAGGAAAAGGAGTACGTCAAGGCTGTATATTGTCACCCTGCTTATTTAACTTATATGCAGAGTACATCATGAGAAACGCTGGGCTGGAGGAAGTACAAGCTGGAATCTAGATTGCCAGGGGAAATATCAATAACCTCAGATATGCAGATGACACCACTCTTATGGCAGAAAGTGAAGAAGAACTAAAGGGCCTTTTGATGAAAGTGAAAGGGGAGAGTGAAAAAGTTGGCTTAAAGCTCAACATTCAGAAAACTAAGATCATGGCATCCGGTCCCATCACTTCATGGCAGATAGATGGGGAAACAGTAGAAACGGTGGCTGACTTTGTTTTTCTGGGCTCCAAAATCACTGCAGATGGTGACTGCAGCCATGAAATTAAAAGACGCTTACTCCTTGGAAGGAAAGTTATGACCAACCTAGACAGCACATTAAAAAGCAAAGACATTACTTTGCCAGCAAAGGTCCGTCTAGTCAAGGCTATGGTTTTTCCAGTAGTCATGTATGGATAGGAGAGTTGGACTATAAAGAAAGCTGAGTGCCACAGAATTGATGCTTTTGAACTATGGTGTTAGAGAAGACTCTTGAGAGTCCCTTGGACTGCAAGAAGATCCAACCAGTCCATCCTAAAGGAGATCAGTTCTGGGTGTTCATTAGAAGGACTGATGCTGAAGCTGAAACTCCAATACTTTGGCCATGTGATGTGAAGAGCTGACTCATTGGAAAAGATCCTGATGCTGGGAAAGATTGAGGGCAGAAGGAGAAGGGGATGACAGAGGATGAGATGGTTGGATGGCATCACCAACTCAATGGACATGGGTTTGGGTGGACTCCGGCAGTTGGTGATGGACAGGGAGGCCTGTGGTTCATGGGTCACAAAGAGTTGGACATGACTGAACTGAACTGAACAGCTATACTCTGCTTCCAAAAATCAACCTCCAAGAACTCCTAAAGGAGCATGGTGACAGGACTCCTGATCGCTGCTTGATTACCCTTCTTAAATAACCCTGCTCTTATTGTGGTGAGGGACATGGACAAGATTACTCTGAGTACTTATTGAATGGACTCTGGCCAGCCCCCACCTCACTTAGGGAGGGGTGAGGGGCTTGCCTTTGCGAGTCTTCACTGAGAGCTGACCCCTGCCAGACCCCTGGGATTCACCTTCTCCTAGGACGCCCTCTCTGGCCATCAGTATTACATTAGATACCACCTCAAACCACACACCCATCTTGTATCTGTCTTACCCAGGCACTGCAAGCTTTGCAAGGACAGGGCTGTAAAACCTGTCTCTCCATCTGTGGTGGTCTACACATAGGAGTTGTTCAACACGTATTTTATGAGTGAATGAATGAATGGACCAAGCAATGAAAAACAAACAGACCAGAACCAAAGACCATTTCCTCAGTTTTGTCATTGTCAGTCAAGACTGACCTTCAAACTCATTTAGTTAGGCCTACTTCTCAGCCCAGAAGTTAGAAGGGAAAGAGAAGACCCAGCAGCTTAAATCAGGAAAAAAACCTTGGATACAAAATGGCTTGGAATTTTTTCTGGACCAAGGTATACTACCGATAGGCTAGTTCAGGTTCCACAATGTTGTGCTACTCCTACCAGAACTGTTTGGTTGAAAATTTCTTCTTTAGAAACAGAATACTGTTGATATTTTAGATATTAAATGCAATGTGAAAGTACCCAGCACATATTTGTTGTTTAAATTAACATTTGTTGAACCTCCGTCTGTAGAATTCTATTTCTCTGTCATGAACTAGGAATTTGCAAATAGTCAGAGTTACAGAGCACTCTGGGCCACCCACTTTTGTGAATATAAAAGCACTTAAGTGAGGCAAGCTGACTTTGGTGGAATAGCCTCTATTTTTCATCCACTTATATAACTCTGCATTGTCAAAGTGCACCAATAACTGTGCTGTCATCTCTCATGCCCCCAAGAAAAACCTCCTTTGGGGCTCTTTCTACATTTATTTTCAATTGCTGGATCCCCAGAGGAAAAAATCAAATCACTGACGCTATTTCAAACTTCATGCTCAAGGCAGCCACTAAGAGGATAATGGGGCAGTTCAGCTTTTGCTCTCTTTGAGGCAGGAAGACACCCCATGGCTGTGAGGGAAAGGCAGGACACATATGAGGACATTCAAACTATAGCGAGGAAACCCAAAACAACAGAAAGCTAAGAAGAGCTGGAGGAAAAGGCTGTTTGGAACTATGACTCATTCCAAGGTAACTTATGTTATTACATAAGAAACAAAATGAACTTTCAGAATTGCCATTCATTTATTGTTTCATCCATTTGTTCATTCATTCAGCCACCACTCACTGGGCACCCATTATGTGCCAGACACTGTGCTAGGCAGGTGGCAGCAGAAGGTGAATTTCTAGTAAATAGCAGGACATCAATCCACAACTGTTCACTATGTTCCTGCTAGCTTTCCTTCTGGTCGCTGTGCAAGGTCCTTTCACCCTTCAGCACAGGGCTCAATGTAAACATTCCTCCTCCAAAAGGTCTTGTTTGATTTATACTCCAACTTCATTCATTGCTAGATAAGCATCTCCTTCTAACACTCTATCTACTCATCATTACTCTGTCTTCCCCAGTAGATGGTAGTAAGCTCCATGTGGGAAGGGACTGCCTCTCCAATGACTAGCATAGGGGCTGAAAAACAACAGAACTCAATAATTACTTACTGAAAAAATAAATGGACTGGGATTTATGGGTGAACTACAGGCCCTGACAGGTATAGTATGGAAAGCACGGGATCTGCAGCTCAACAGACTCAAACTTGAACCCCAGCTCCAGCACTCACTAGCTGTGTCACCCTAAGCAAGTCCCGTGATCTCTCAGCACTTCAGCTTCCTCATCTGTAAAATGAAATAAAACTTGAAAATGTGCATGCCCAGAGATAAATCCACACATCTATGGACACCTTATCTTTGACAAAGGAGGCAAGAATATACAATGGAGAAAAGACAACCTCTTTAACAAGTGGTGCTGGGAAAACTGGATAGCCACTTGAAAAAGAATGAAACTAGAACACTTTCTAACACCATACACAAAAATAAACTCAAAATGGATCAAAGATCTAAGCATAAGACCAGGAACTATAAAACTCCTAGAGGATAACATAGGCAAAACACTCTCCAACATACACCAAAGCGGGATCCTCTATGACCCACCTCCCAGAATATTGGAAATAAAAGCACGAATAAACAAATGGGACCTAATTAAAATTAAAAGCTTCTGCACAACAAAGGAAACTATAAGCAAGGTGAAAAGACAGCCTTCAGAATGGGAGAAAATAATAGCCAATGAAGCAACGGACAAACAATTAATCTCAAAAATATACAAGCAACTCCTGCAGCTCCATTCTAGAAAAATAAACGACCCAATCAAAAAGTGGGCCAAAGAACTTAACAGACATTTCTCCAAAGAAGACATAAAAATGGCTAACAAACACATGAAAAGATGCTCAACATCACTCATTATCAGAGAAATGCAAATCAAAACCACAATGAGGTATCACTTTACACCAGTCAGAATGGCTGCCATCCAAAAATCTACAAGCAATAAATGCTGGAGAGGATGTGGAGAAAAGGGAACCCTCTTACACTGTTGGTGGGAATGCAAACTAGTACAGCCACTATGGAAAACAGTGTGGAGGTTCCTTAAAAAACTGCAAATAGACCTGCCATATGACCCAGCAACCCCACTGCTGGGCATACACACCGAGGAAACCAGAATTGAAAGAGCCACGTGTACCCCAATGTTCATCGCTGCATTGTTTACAATAGCCAGGACATGGAAGCAACCTAGATGCCCATCAACTGACAAATGGATAAGAAAGCTGTGGTACATATACACAATGGAATATTACTCAGCATTAAAAAAAAAAAAAATTCATTTGAATCAGTTCTACTCAGGTGGACGGAACTGGAGCCTATTATCCAGAGTGAAGTAAGCCAGAAGCAAAAACAACAATACAGTATACTAATGCATATATATGGAATTTAGAAAGATGGTAACGAGAACCCTGCATGCGAGACAGCAAAAGGAACGCAGATGTATAGAACAGACTCGTGGACTCTGTGGAAGAGGGCAAGGGTGGGATGATATGGGAGAATGGCATTGAAACATGCTAATTATCATATGTGAAATCAATCGCCAGCCCAGGGTTGATGCTTGGGGCTGGTGCGGCGAGATTTCCCGGTGGGGAGGGAATCGGGAGGAAGGAGGGAGGGGGGTTCTGGAGGGGGAGCATATGTAAACCCATGGCAGTTTCATGTCATTGTACGGCAAAACCAACACAATAAAGTAAAGAAAATTAAAAAAAGAAAATGTGCATGCATGCTCAGTCACTGAATCATATCCAACTCTTTGTGACTCCATGGCCTATGGCTTCTCTGTCCATGGGATTTCCCAGGCAAGAATACTGGGGTGGTTGCCATTCCCTCCTCCAGGGGAGCTTCCTGATCCAGGGATTGAACTTGAGTCTCCTGCATCTACTGAATTGGGAGGCAGATTCTTTATCACTGAGCTACCTGGGAAGCCCCTCATGAAACTGTGGCAATGATTAAATAATATGATGTGAGTAAAGTGATTGGCACAAAATAGATGTCAACAAATAATACTTCCTAACCCTCCACTCCCACCCCAACTCTTCTACATTGAAAAACAACATAACAATAAGACAGGACACCAACCCTCTAGGAACTTATCAACTTATCAAGACAGGAATCAGGCACAGAGTAACAAGGTTGGAACTGGGCAGGTCAGGACGGGGGTGGTAGCCACCCAGATGACACCTACTGACTCCTAGGCTGTGAACTTGAGCCTCTACCTAATAGAGGTATAACACTGGGCCCAGGACCTAGCCTAAAGTTGGAGATCAAATGATTGTGGCTTTGGGAGAAGGTGGCAGAGACTGAGCTCATTCCTCAGGCCAGAAAATGGCCTTTGAGGCACTGAGAAAAAAGCACACACAACTCTCCTCCATAAACCTGCTGTCCGTAGCTAACTGAAGGGAACCCAAGGGTCTAAAACAGACTACAGTTACCTTGTAATACCAGCAAGGGTAAAGTAGTGCAGTGCAAGGGGAGGAGAGCTGGGCCTAGACTAAGGGCAGGACTCAAGTCCAGACTCCATCACCTCTCACCTGTGCTTTGAGTGTTTTCCTTATCTAGGCCTCATTTCACCATCTGTAAATGGAACGGCGTAAACTAGGAAGATGTCCCAGGGCCCTGACAGCACAGAAGAGCTGAGATTCCAGATGCATGTCTATCAGCTATGACCAGAGGGCAAAGGGAAGCTCGCCAATCATGCACACAGCTGACCTGATGTTCTCCGGCACCCCCAGTTACACAGCAGATGAAATGGTCAGAAGGAAAAGCTAACACAGTATTTCCTGAGCCTATTTTGTCTCCCGATTCAGCCTTGTACCGTCCCTTCCAGGCTGGCAATTACTACACAATATCATCACAGGCACTCCCAGAACAGCTACCATTTGTCACTTGCTTGAGTATTTCAGGTCTTTTTTTTTTTTTTTTTAAGACTAGAGTATTATAAAGATTCATCAATAAAATTGCTAAATAAAGTTGATCCAGAAAACAACCTTCTCCTTACTTTGTTTCCATCACAAAAGCAATACCTTTAAAGAGTTGTTGACCTGTACTGGAAATCAGACTACCATCAGAAGGGACATGGCAAATATTTAATGCCTGCTTCCAAACAAGTGATACTACACAGTGTAGCATCAATATATCCCATTCATAACCCAGAGCCTTTCTTTTATGGAAACAATACTATAAGTGATACTCAATATCCCAGGCCTGCTGCCTTGCAACAATATCCACCCTCACCCCCAAACACATACCCAACTAAGTTGCTCTTAATGTATTATATAGCCATTCTTCTTAGGGATGGAGAAACAGTGTTAAAACACACATTCTGCCCTTAAAGTCTGAGGCTACATGTTAAGAGGTCTCAGCTATGGAAGAAAAAGTAGCAGACAGGAACCCAGTCCGTATGCTAGAAAATGGCCTCTGTAGGCACACAGGCCAGAGAATGGATTGCAAAACACTGCCCAATACCCACACCAGAGAGGCCACATAACACGGGGCAGTGGGTTTTCAAAGTGTAGTCCCAGGGTGTTGGCATCAGTACCATCTGGGGACTAGTTAGAAATCATATTCTCCTACTCCATCCCAGAACTACTCACTTAAAACTGCTGGGCAAGGCTTCAGCAGTCTGCTATAACAAGTCCACCAGAGAATGCATGCTCAGGTGTGAGAATCACTGCCTTAGAGTGTCCCAAATGCCGAACATTTGCAGTAAAAATAAATAAATAAACCTTAGAGAAAAACAAGGAAACCAGATAAGAAATAGGTTTTTAAAATCATCTTGAGGGTTGGCATTTTTAGAAAAAGTAAGTTTATTAGAAGAGGAAGGAAGAGACAGAGACATCAGAACTGCTGGTTCTCATGCAAAAAGGAATGTCTCAACGTATTCAGGAGCCTCTGAGGTGTAAGGCCTCAGGCCTTTTCCTATGCGGTGCTTCATTTCCAAATATAGGCCTTTTCTGGCCCTGAGCTGAGACCTCATCACTTTAGAGGGTGTTCCCACACATTCACTAGCAGGGCTCTCAGTAACTACAAATAAGGTCACTTTTTTTTTTTTAGGACTAATAAATAGGACGATGAAAAGTAAAAAAGGAGTAATGAATGTTGTGAAATCACTAAATTAAAAAAATGAAGGGAGAATTAAAAGTAAGAGGGAGAAAGAAATATGTGAGTACATATGAGAAGGAAATTA
This sequence comes from Antilocapra americana, assembly GCA_007570785.1. Lineage (NCBI taxonomy): Eukaryota > Metazoa > Chordata > Mammalia > Artiodactyla > Antilocapridae > Antilocapra > Antilocapra americana. The sequence continues at coordinate 16,969,097 of ML663009.1, forward strand.
AGGTAGGATTTGCTGAGCTCTGAATAACAAACAAAAGAAGAGGAGGGATAGGACCAGTCCAATAAGGAGAAAAGAGGTAAAGAAAAAATGTTGAGAGATTTTTTTCTTTAATTGGGGTACAGTTGATTTACAATGTTCTGTTAGTTTCTGGTGTATAACAAAGTGATTCAATTACACAGACATATGTGTTTTTGTCAGATTCTTTTCCTTTATAGTTTATTAAAATTATTGAGCAGAGCTCCCTGCACTATACAGTAGGTCCATGTTGGTTACCTATTTTATATAGTAGTGTGTATGTATTAACCCCAAACTCATAATGTATCCATTCCCCTCCCTTTCCTTTGATAACCATAAGCTTGTTTTCTTACCTTTGTGGATCTATTTCTGTTTATATGTAAGTTCATTTGGATCTTCAGATTCCACATATAAGCAATAGTATATGATATTTGTCTTATTTCACTTAATATAATAATCTCTAGGTTCACCCATGTTGTCACAAATGGCATTATTTCATTCTTTTTTATGGATGAGTGCTATTCCATTGTATAAATATACCACATCTTCTTTATCCATTCATCTGTCAGTGGCCACTTAGGTTGCTTCCATGTCTTCACTATTGTATATAGTGAAGCAATGAACACTGGGGTGCATGTATCTTCTCAAATCATGGCTTTCTCCAGATATATGCCCAGAAGTGAGATTGTAGGATCATATGGTAAGTCCTATTTTTAGTTTTTTCAAGGAACCTTCATAACTTCTCCTTAGTGGTTGTACCAATTTATAGTCCCACCAACATTGTAGGATGGTTCCTTTTTCTCTACACTCTCTCCAGTATTTACTATTTGCAGACTTTTTGATGATGGCCATTCTGACTGGTGTAAGGTGATACTTCATTGTAGTTTTGATTTGCATTTCTCTAATACTTAGCAACGTTAAGCATCCCTTCATGTGCATTTTGGCCATCTACATCTTCTTTGGGAAAATATTGTTGGTCTCTGCCATGAGGTGACAAAATAAACCCAACACAGCTTAGTTGCTGTCCAAAGCTTTCACTGTGATTTTTCTTTTCTTGTTTTTATTGCTATGTGGTAAGAATGGTGATGCTGAACAACTTGCAGTGGGGTAACTGGAAGAAGGGAGAGAATTATGAGCAATGGATGGCTTTTATGCATGTTAATTCAATCAGTGACCTTGATTAAGGAGTATCATAATATTTAAAATGTAGGAGCAACAATGTAATAAAAAGTGCCCATGAACAGTGTAAGAGGGTTCCCTTTTCTCCACATCCTCTCCAGCATTTATTGCTTGTAGACTTTTGGATGGCAGCCATTCTGACTGGTGTAAAGTGGTACCTCATTGTGGTTTTGATTTGCATTTCTCTGATAATGAGTGATGTTGAGCATCTTTTCATGTGTTTGTTAGCCATTTTTATATCTTCTTTGGAGAAATGTCTAGTACAGCCACTATGGAAAACAGTGTGGAGATTCCTTAAAAAGCTGCAAATAGACCTGCCATATGACCCAGCAATCCCACTTCTGGGCATATACACCGAGGAAACCAGAATTGAAAGAGCCACGTGTACCCCAATGTTCATCGCTGCATTGTTTACAATAGCCAAGACATGGAAGCAACCTAGATGCCCATCAACTGACAAATGGATAAGAAAGCTGTGCTACATATACACAATGGAATATTACTCAGCATTAAAAAAAAATTCATTTGAAGCAATTCTACTCAGATGGACGAAACTGGAGCCCATTATCCAGAGTGAAGTAAGCCAGAAGCAAAAACAACAATACAGTATATTAACGCATATATATGGAATTTAGAAAGACGGTAACGAGAACCCAACATGCGAGACAGCAAAAGGAACGCAAATGTATAGAATAGACTCGTGGACTTTGTGGATGAGGGTAAGGGTGGGATAATATGGGAGAAGGGCATTGAAGCATGTTAATTGTCATGTGTCTAATCAATTGCCAGCCCAGGATTGATGCTCGGGGCTGGTACAGAGAGATTTCCCGGGTGGGAGGGAGGAGGGAGGGGGGTTCCGGAGGGGAAACATATGTAAACCCATGGTGATATCATGACAATGTATGGCAGAAACAATAAAAAAAAAAAAGTGCCCATGATGATAAAGGCTATATACTGAGTTTTATACATTAATATTTTATCACAACTAAATTTTAAGATAATACATTTTAGTTTAAAATATCTATTTTCCTGGAATGAAACTCAATGCCAAGTTAGCTCTAATTTTATGATCCAAATGCAATTTTCCTCCAGCACACCACAAAATGTTAAATACTGAGGAAAACAATAATAATGAAAAGTCAGCTGAATTGTAACAGCAAATTTCCTGTAGAAATGGGCTGAGGTTCTACAGGTCACAAAGGAAAAGACATACATTGTTAATCACAAATCCATCTAAAGACAGTTTATTTCTAATATCTTTCACTTTAAATGGAAGCTTAAACAACTCTCTAGGCTGGGAAGGTTGTAAATTTAATGATGTTGTTCCAATTCACTACTGGGTCCCATTGATTTTCTCTCATTTTAATCTGTATTGATTGATTAATGTCATTTGTGACGTCCAAATGGCAGATTGAGGAAGAAAAATGATATGAATTGAGTTGGGCCCCTCTTAGAAAGAATGCTAACCTGGGACTCAAAGAGACCTGGGTTCTGGTGTTTTCATCTGGTGCTGCATCTACTGGGCTTTCACTCCAGGGAAAGTCACTTCATCTCTCTGGGCTTCAAGTTCCTCATTGTATTATTACACAATAAAATAATCTTTGTAAAAACGCCCCAAATTTTTGTGATGAGCAGCCGAGAAAACAAAAAGTTGTTACTGTGAGACAGTACCTAGATTCCACTAAATTGGAACCAAGCAAGCAAACATACACTTGCTGAAGAATCAACTACTTTGAAACATTTTTTAAATTAGGCAAAGAAAACTATGTTGCTTTAAGGATCACAGATATCAGGACAGTCAGGTAGGAAAACTGAAAAATAGCTCCGAGGGTTGTTAGATACCCTGATTTTGGATTGTCAAAATAACCATCTTTGGAAAAACTGAGTTTGAATAATTTCAAACATGATGTTAGAGTTACTATAGCAACAGATAGGACCATTCAGTTGAGGCAATCAATAAGAGGCTCTGCTTGTACTATGATGACAGCTACAAGAAAGTTTCTACTAGTGATACCTCTACATTTATACATACAGTTTTAAAATGCTCACAGAATTAACAATAATGCTTTAGAATAAACTGAATAACAACAAAAAAAAAAACTAGGATTTTTTTTTTAAATAGTGGGATACTTGAATGAAAGCTATTAACCTGGGTATTTTTTATCACTGCCATTACCCAGGAAGGGGTACCAACCAAATGAGTCCACAAACAATTTACTCTGAATGTTTCTTAAGCTGCCATATTAATAAAGGGTAATATAATACATGGGAAATATGTACTTAACAAAACAAAAGCTTTCAACCTCTCTTGATTATTAGTGGATACTCAAATTCAAATAAGCCAACCCATCCTTCAAACAATTCAGATCACAGAGTTAGACAAATATTAGCTTAGCTTGCTTCCCAGCTGGTGCCCAGACAGAGTTCAATCCTGTTACACAAGAAAAGAAACTTCTTGTGTCATTTATCTTTAATTCACTGTCTTGTTGAATCCACATATCTGACAGCTTTTCTCCAGGTAAGACTCATGGCTTAGACATTAGCTCTATTATTAACAACAGTGGTCTACTTCAATGTGATGGGACTAGTGGTGGGGCCATGACTGGGGGAATCTTAGTGTAAAAACTTGATAAAGACCCTTACTTCTCTGGCAATTCCAAAACAATCAGATCTCTAGGCCTAGGCTACATGAGATTTGTAGCCATGGAAGAAGAAGGAATTAAGAGACCAAGATGTATTAAGCAACCTCAATCAAATGAGTTTCTAATAAGATCACAGAACCAAAAATAATTTATCTTAATTTTATTTTTGTATAGCAATAGATAAAATTATTTGCAGAAAGAAAATTCCATCTACAATTCCATTATCTAAACCACATCTTGTTTTCATTATTCAACATCTCCATCAAATCTGTATCTCCACCCAAACAGAATTTTATGCAGATATATGGCCACTTCCCATTTCTCACTTAATCTAGAGAAAGAATTTTCAAACTGTGTCTGAGAGAGACCTTGTGTTTCTTAGACAAACCCGTGGAGCTTGCAGGAAGAACTGGCCTGCCAGCAGGCACCAAGTTGTAAGGCCTCCTTCTCCTGTTCCTATTGCTAAGCCCAATTCATTCAGAGCAGCTCCATTTTTATCTGTTTCAGATTTTGGGATTCTGTATAAAATTTTATTTGAAAATAAAACAAAAAAAATCTTCTATTTCTACTAAGCATTTAAAAACTAAGGATGCACAGTCATGAAATATTAGAGCTAGAGAGAATGCTAACTTAGGCTAGAGATCCAATGCTTTTATTTTACAGGCACTAAAAGGAGACCTCAAAAAAAGAAAGACTTGCCTAAGCTTATACAGGTGATTCAGAACTATAATTAGATCCCAGGTCTCCATCTCCAATTAATTTGGGAACTATTCATTCACTCCTACAATAAATAGTTAACAAATGCTACTGTGTACACTGATTTAAACATTGAGAAGTTAAAAGAGACTGAAAAAAGCCCAATCCTCACCTCACAGCACTTAGAATCTAGTAGAGGAACACAGATGATAAAAACAACAGATGAGTACAGTATAGAGTATATTAGAATAAAGTAAGGAAGGGAGATAGAGGCACCAGGATGGGAGATTAGAGATTGCAACTAACAAATTTTTTCAAAGACTACTGTCTTTAGGTCTTTATGTCCCTTATCATATGATAAGAATATGTATGTATGTGCTGTAATTCTCACTAATTCAGACTCACCAACTCAGAAAAAGAAATAATCTAATGGTGAGTCTGTCTGAAATTTCTCAGGACTCTATCTACTGGAAATAAAAACCCAACACTTATTATAATGGCATACAAAGCAAATAAGTATAACAAGCAGAGAGTTAAAAACTCTTTGGTAAAAATGTTAGACAGGAAGATGGCGACATAAGACAATCCCAAACTCAACTCCCCCCACTGACACACTGAATCCACAGCTATCATGGAAGAATTTTCTCTGAAGAAAACCTAAATACTGGCAGAACAACCCCTTCACCCTGAGCAAATGAGAGGTAGGAAAGGGTGAGACACAATCTTGCCATGATACCCAGGTCCAGCACAGCAACCCATAACTGGGGGAGTAAAAACCCAGAGCTTCTCCCAAAGGAGCAAAGAGTCTGCACTCCACATCAAGCATCCCAGATTGTAAGACCAGCACCTGAGAGACAAGCCCCCAGAACGCAGAGCTCTGAAGTCCAACCCACTCGCATGGGGCTGTGGTAAGCTGAAGAAGGTCTCCTGAAGGGCCTCGGCCTCCCCTGTGCCAGAGTCCGATACAGAAGCAGTGATCTGGAAAACACCCACTTTACATGAATGAGACTCATTCCCTAATTTTAAATGTTAGTCTGAGGGACAGGGGCCAGCTGGGACACTCCAAAGACTGAGGCTGTTGGGAGCCATCCTCTATGCTCTCCTGGTGGTGGTGTAGTCGCTAAGTCGTGTCTGATTCTCGCAACCCCGTGGACTGTAGCCTACCAGGCTCCTCAGTCCATGGGAGTCTCCAGGCAAGAGCACTGGAGTAGGTTGCCATTTCCTTCTCCAGGGGATCTTCCCAAACCAGGAATCGAACGTGGGTCTCCTGCATTGCAGGCAGATTCTTTACTGACTGAGCTACCAGGGAAGCCCTAAAAGGTATACCTGAAGAAAAGTCCAAATCAGCCTCACTAAAGCCTGTAGGCATCATCTTTTCTTTTTTTCTTTGTGTTGGGTTGGCCAAAAATTTCATTCCAGTTTTTGTAGGATGTTACAGAAAAACCCAAATGAATTTTTTGGTCAATCCAATACTTCCTTTTTTTCTTACTTTTCATTTTTCTCTTTTCCTTTTCTGTTTTTGTTGTTGTTGTTGTTTTTCTTTTTTGCAGTGAGAGTTATTTTCTTTCTGCCTTATTCAAGAGTCCCAGCATCTCAGAGAGGGGAGTTTCCACACACCCTCTAGTGATCCGATTTTTATGTCTGGTGACCTGGGTTTTGTGGCTGCCAGCCAGGGGAAGCCCCTTGATTGCCTGGCTCTGAAGGCTGGGGGTCTTGAGTTTCTGGGTGCCATGGGACTAACAATCAGAGAAACAGTTCTAGGCAGACTGCCACTCCTAGGGCACTGTGCAGACCACAGACTGGAACACACCTCCAGCCTTTCTGAGAAAGAGGCCTACATGCTTGTCAGGAACTGTGGTCTGAGGGGCAAGTGTCTGGTTTCGCACACTTAGAAGAACTAACAGAGGGGCGATCTGGGAATGAAGGCTGAAGAATGCTTTTTTTTTTTTCTTTTTATCTTTTTTAACTTAAGTATAGTTGCTGTACAATAGTATATAAGTTACAAGTGTACAATAAAATGATTCACAATTTTTAAAGGTCACACTCCATTTATAGTTATTACAGAATATTGGCTATATTCCCTGTGTTGTACAATATATCCTTGCAGCTTATCTTGTACCTAATAGCTTGTACCTCTTAATCCACTGCCCCTATATTCCCCTCCCCATCTTCCTTCTCCCCACTGGTAACCACTAGTTTGTTGGAGAATGCAATTTTTATACTCTCTCTCTGCCTTACCCCAGCTCATCAGTATCTTACAAAAAGGAGCTTACATCCTTCTCTGGTGCTCCAGTTTTTGCAGCTGCTGCCAGGGGACCCCTCTCCATCACCTAGCTCTGATGACCAGTGGAGCTTATGCTCATGGGTCTCAAGACTATAAACGAGGGAGAAAGAGTTCTGAAACAGCTACGACCCTCAGGGCACTGCAAGAGGCAACAGACCCAGGAGCTCAGTGCTTCTAGAAAGAGGCCTATTAGCTGCAGCCTGAGGGGCAGGCTTCTAAGTAAACACACATCCAAGGCTGACTGCAAATCTTTCCTGAGAGCTCAGAGCATGGGCACTATCTTTGTGCTCCCCCTCCGCCGCACTCCAGTGTCAGCGTCTCTCAGAGGGGAGCTCGTAAACGTATCTGGCACACCAGTTTTTACATCTGGTGCCCTGGTTTTTGCAGCTGCCGCCCAAGGGATATCCTTTAATCACCTGCCTCTGAAGACCAGGTGAGCGTGTGTTCCTCCGTCCCATGGGACTGTAACAATCAGAGGCAGTTCTAGGCAGGCCACCACAGCCAGGGCACTGCACTGGCAGCAGACTGAAACACACTCTCAAACTTTCTGCTTGCAAGTCCTGGAGCTTCAGCCTCAGAACACATTTGGAGCCTACAGAGGCGCTCCCAGGCAATGTAGGCCACAGGATGCCATCTTTGCACTCTCCCCTGTCTCACTAAAGCTCACTGGTATCTCCCAGAAAGGAGTTTATGCACACATCTGGAGCCCCAGTTTTTGCAACTGCTTCCTAGGAGACACCTCCAAATTGCCGGGCTCTAGAGGCCAGTGGAGCTTATGCTTGCAGTCCCACAAAACTATATATTTATGTCCTTTAAAAGCTGTTGCCTGAGGGTCTAGCTTTCAATCAGCCTGATTCTAGCTGCTGACCAAGAGCCTCCTGTCTGGGACAGACTGGTCCTGGTACACCCTCAACTACTGGCAACTCTTAAAAATAAAATAGGCTGCTTGGAAAAATCACAAAGGTTGGATAGGCAACCAAGGGTAGACCTGAATGATAAAGTTCATGTCCTACAGAAGGTAATCCTTCAAGACTGGGAGAAGTAGCTTGTTTCATCTAGTGCATAAAAAACAAAGTCAAGCAAAATGTGGAAATAGAGGAATTTGTTTCAAGTACATTGTATCTTCACCTCTCTTTTCCTTCTGGGATTCCTATAATATGAATATTAGTCTGCTTGATGTTGTCCTATAAATACCTTAAGCTATCTTCCTTTTTTCCTTCTTTCTTACTTTCTTCTTTTTTTTGTTTTTTGCTGTTTTATTAAGTGAGTTCCTTTGCCCTATCTCTGAGCTCACTGAATCTTTCTTCTGCTTCATCTAGTTTGCTGCTGAACTATTCAAGTGTATTTTTCATTTCACTTATTGTATTTTTCAGTTCCATGATTTCTGTTTGAGATTTTCTCACATTTTCCATCTCTTTGTTAAAAGTTTTCATTTTGTTCGTCATTCTTATCCAAAATCCAATGAGCAGCTTTATGACCATTACTTTGAACTCTTTATCAGGTAAGTTACTTATTTCAATTTATTGAGCTTTCTTCCCCTCTGAGGTTTTACCTTGATCTTTTGTTTGAAACATATTCCTCTATACACAGACTTAACATGAAGGGACAGAAAAAGATATCTCATGTAAATGGAAACCAAAAGAAAGCTGGGGTAGCTATACTTATATCAGACCAAATAGGCTTTAAAACAAAGAATGTAATAAAAGTCAAGGGCATTACACATTGATAAAGAGGTCAATTCAACAAGAAGATATAACTTGTAAATATTTATGCATCAAACAAAGAACGCCTAAATGTAAAAGTAAATAGTAACAAAACTAAAACGAGAAGTAGATAGCAACACAATAATCATAGCGACTTTAATATCTCATTTACAATCAATAGGTAGATCGTTCATACAAAAAAGTCAATAAGCTTTAAATGACACAATAGACCAGTAGAACTTAACAGATACATACAGAATAGTTCATCCCAAAGCAAAAGAATATACATTTTTCTCAAGTGCACATGGAACATTTTTCAAGACAGATTAAATGATAGGCCACAAAATAGGCCTTAACAAATTTAAGAAAATTGAAATCACATTAAATATCTTTTTGGATCACAATGGTGTGACAATAGAAATCAAAAACAAGAAGAAAACTGGAAAAGTCATTAATATGTGGAGCCTAAGCAAGATGCTACTGAATGACCAAAGGGTCAATGAAGAAATCAAATGTGAAATAAAAATCTACCTTGAAACAAACAAAACAAAAATATAACATACGAACATTTGCGGAATGCAGCAAAAGGAGTTCTAAGAGGAAAGCTCATCGAAATTAATGCCTATCTCAAGAAAAAAGAAATATCTAAAATAAACAACCTAACTTTACACCTCAAACAACTAGAAAAAGAACAGACAAAGCCCAAAGTTAGCAGAAGGAAGGGAATAACAAAGATCAGAGCAGAAATGAATGAAATAGAGACTAAAAAGACAAAACAAAGGCCAATGAAACCAAGAACTGGTTCTTTGAAAAGATAAACAAAATTGACAAACCTGTAGCTAAGCTAACCAAGAAAAAGAGGCAGCTCAAATAAATAAGTCAGAAATGAAAGAGGAGACATTACAACAGATATCACAAAAATACAAAGGATCATAAGAGACTATCACAATTAATTATATCACAACAAATTAGACAGCCTAGAAAAAATGGATAAATTCCTATATATAACCTTCAAGGACTGAATCATGAAGAAATAGAAAATCTGAACAGACTAACTGCTAGTAAGGAGACTGAATCAGTAATTAAAAACCCTCTACAAGTGAAAGTGCAGAACCAGACACCTTCCCTAGTGAATTCAACCAAACATTCAAAGAAGAATTACTCCCAATCCTTCTCAAAGTATTCCAAAAACAGAAGAAGAGGGGACACTTTCTAAACTCATTTTACAAGGCCAGCATTACCCTGATAACAAAATCATACAAGGACACTATAAGAACAGGAAATTGCAGGCCAATATCCCTGATGAACATAGATGCAAAAATATACAACAAAATGTTAGCAAACTGGATTCAATAATACATTAAAAGGATCATACACCATGATCAATGGGATTTGTTCCAGGGATGCAAGAATCAACACTATACATATACTGTGCTAACAAAATAAAGAATAAAAAACATTTGAACATCTCAATAAATACAAAAAAGCATTTGACAAAATTTAACATCCATTTGTGATAAAAACAAAGTGGGTAAAGAGTGGCCATACCTCAACATAATAAAGGCTGTATATGACAAGCCCTCAGTTAAATCATACTCAACCTTCCTTTAATGTCAGGAACAAAACAAAGATGCCTACTTTCACCACTTTATTCAACATACTATTGGAAGTCCTAGCCAGAAGTATAGGCAAAGCAAAGAAATAAAAGGCATCCAAATTGGAAAGGAAAAAGCAAAACTCAGTATTTGCTGATGATTTCATATAAAAAACCCTAAAGAATCCATAAAAAAAAACTGTTAGAATAAATGAATTCAGTAAAGTTGCAGGATACAAAATCAATAGACAAAAATTCACTGTAGTCTATACACTAGTAACAAATTATTAGAAAGTGAAATAAAGAAAACAATCCCATTTATGAATGTATCAAAAAGAATAAAATACTTAGGAATAATATTAAACAAGGAGGTAAAAGGCATACACTGAAAACTGTAAGACATTGACCAAAGAAAACACAAATAAATGGAAAGATATTCCCTGCTCATGAATTGGAAGAATAAATATTCTTAAATGCCTATATTACCCAAAGCAATCTACAGAATCAATACAATCCCTATGAAAATTCCAAAGGCATTTTTCACATAAATAGAATAAACAATTCTAAAATTTGTTTGGAAGCACAAAAGACCCCAAATAGCCAAAGCAATCTTGAGAAAGAAGAACGAAGCTGGAGGCATATTACAAAGCTATCGTAATTAAAAGAATATAGTATTGGCATAAAAACAGACCTAAATCAATGGAACAGAATAGAGAACCCAGAAATAAACCCAAACATAAATGTCAATTAATTTATGACCAAGGAGCCCAGAATACACAATGAGAAAGAACAATCTCTTCAATAAATAGTGTTGGGAAAAGCAGACAGTTATATGAAAAAGAATGAAATTTGACCACTATCTTATACCATACACAAAAATGACCTCAAACAGATTAAAGATTTGAATCTAAGACCTGAAACTCATACAACTCCTAGAGGAAAAAATAGGCAGTAAGCTCCTACATTGACCTTGGTGATGACTTTTTGGATTTGACCGCAAAAGCAAAGGCAACAAAAGCAAACGTAAACAACTGGGACTATGTCAGACTAAAAAGCTCTGCACAGCAAAGGGAACTGTCAACAAAACGAAGAGGTAACCCATCAAATGGGAAAAAACATTTACAAATCAGATATCTCATAAGCAGTTAATATCCAGAGGATTAGGGGCATGAACTCTCTGTACAGTCAAAAATCTATATGTAACTTGTAGCTGGCCCTCTCTATATGTGGTTCCTCCTGATCTGTAGTTCTGCATCCATAGATTTAACCAACTGTGAGTACTGTATTATTAACTATTGAAAAAATCCATATATAAGTTATTTAAGGGTCAACTGTATAAAGAACTTACATAACTTAATATTAAAAATTCAATTAAAAAATGGTCAGAGGATTTGAACAGAATTCTTTCTAAAGAAGACAAATGGCCAATGGGTACATAAAAAGATGCTTAACATCACTAATCATAAGGGAAATGCAAGGAAAAGGAAATAGCAACCCACTCCAGTATTTTTGCTTAGGAAATTCCATGGACAGAGGAGCCTGGTGGGCTATGGTCCATGGGGTCGCAAAAGAGTCAGACATGACTTAGAGACTAAACAAAAGCCACAATTAATATTACATATACTATTAGATATATTCCTAAAGTTTACTGATATAATATGTAACTATTTCTATTAATTCCAAGGTGTCTTAATTAAAAAATTAAAATCAAGTATTTAAAGTTCACTGTCTACAAATTATCAAAAGGAAAAAAGGGTTATAGAATCCTAAGTAAGAATTAACATCAATAATACCCTAAATCTGTCTCGTTCTCCATATTAGCATCTAGTTCTTTTTTTTTAATTGAAATACATTTTATTTACAATGTGTGTTAGTTTCAGGCATACAGCACAGTGATTTCATTTTATACATATATTTCATATATGTATTCCCTGATAGCTCAGTTGGTAAAGAATCTGCTTGCGATGCAGGGGACCCCAGTTGGATTCCTGGGTCAGGAAGATCCACTGGAGAAGGGATAGGCTACCCACTCCAGTATTCTTGGGCTTTCTTTGTGGCTCAGCTGGTAAAGAATCCGCCTGCAATGCAGGAGACCCTAGTTGGATTCCTGGGTTAGAAAGATCCCCTGAAGAAGGAAAAAGCTACCCACTCCAGTATTCTGGCCTGGAAAATTCCATGGACTGTATAGTCTCCATGGGGTTGCAAAGAGTTAGACACGACTGAGCAACTTTCACTTTCATTTCATATATGTATATATTCTTTTTTCTGATTCTTTTTCATTATAGTTTATTACAAGATATTGATAGTATATTATAAGATATAGTTCCCTGTGCTATGTAGTAAATCCTTGTTGTTTATCTTATAAAAAAAAATAAGGGAAATGCAAATCAGAACTACAATGAAATATCAAAACCATGCCTGTTAGAACGACTATTATAAAAAGAAAAGAAATAACAAGTGTTGACAAGGATGTGGAGAAAAGGGAACCCTTGTGCATTGTTGGTGGGAATGTAATTTGGTGCACCCACTATGGAAAACAGTATGGAGGTGGTTCCTTGAAAAATTAAAAATAGAACTACCATATGATCCAGCAATTCCATTTCTGGGTATCTACCTGAAGAAAAAGAGAACACTAAAAAGGTATATGCATTCCTATGCTTACCGCAGCATTATTCATAATTGCCAAAGTACGGAAACATCCTAAGTATCCTATGTCAACAGATAAAGAAGATGGGTATATACAAGACAGATAAAGAACAGATGTATAAAGAAGATGTGATATACACACACACTAGAATATTATTCAGTCTTATAAAAGAAAGAAATTTTGCCATTTGTGACAACACGGATGCATGGATAAACCTTGAGGGCATTATGCTAAGTGTTTGAAATAAGCCAGAAAGAGAAAGACAAATACCATATGATCTCATTTATATGTGGAATCTTCAAATTTTAAAAAGTTTTAAATAATAAAAAATAACAAGCTTATAAATACAGAGAATAAATTGATGGTTGCCAGAGGACGGGGTAAGGGTTTCCCAAGTGGCTCAGAGGTAAAGAATCTGTCTGCCAATGCAGGAAATCCAAGAGACACAAGTTTGACCCCTGGATTGAGAAGATCCCCTGGAGAAGGAAATGGCAACGCACTCCAATATTCTTGTCTGAGAAATCCCATGGACAGAAGAGCCTGGCGGACTACAGTCCATAGGGTTGCAAAGAGTCAGACACGACTGAGCAACTGAGCCCACACACACAGAGAAGGTGGGGAGAGGGGTGAGCAAAATGGGCTCAAGTATACAAACTTCCAGCTGTAAAATAAGTAAGTCATGGGGATGTAGTGTCCAACATGGTTAGCGCAGTTAATAACACTGCACTGCATATTTGAAAGCAGCTGAGAGAGTAAACGTTAAAAGTTCTAATCACAAGAAAAAATATCCTGTAACAACGTATGGTGACAGATGGTTAACTAGACTAATTATAGTGATCATTTTGCAATATATACAAATACCAAATCATTACACTGTAACACCTATAACTAATATAATGTTGTATGTCAATTATACCTCAATTAAAAGTAATAAAATTAAAATGTAAAATGGTACTTTAGAAGCACACATGAGCAAGACTGCACTTGGCTTGCACTTGGCTGCACCTGGCTCTAAAAGTCAAGAATGTAACCAAAAAAAAAAAAAAGAGAGAGAGAGAGAGAGAAAGAAATAAGGAGACCTAGCTACCAGCTTATTCTTCTATGTGACATTGGATGGCTAAGTTCTCTGAGACTCAGTTGCCTTATCTGCCTTCCCTTATAAGGGGGTCAGAGTAAATATTCTCTCTGAAGTTCCATGCTATCATTCAAAGCGCAACATCCTTTATTCTGCCAAAAGCATTACATAATATCTCAGTAATCATATCAGCATTATTATCTGAATCCAAAATAGCCCTAATAATAACACATCACATTTATAGAGTTCTTCCAGGTTTCAATGTGTTTTCACATGCATTATTCTCATCTGACAAGTAACAGAACAGCACCTTTTTTCTTCTTCTAATAGGGAAGGCTGGTCTTCCATCAGTCCAAGGTAAAATGAGGTTTCCTGCTCTCCAGGGCCTATACTCTTTTCTGTGTGGCTCTGACCAAGGAAAGAAGCAAACCCCTCAGACAGAAACCTACAGTGCAGGGTGCCATTCAAGTGCTTTAAGATGGCAAGAGCATTTTAAAGTTCCTTTAAAATCCCTTCCTCATTCAAGGGGTACAGGAAATTTTCCAATGAAATGCTTCAGCTACTCTGGCGTCTTTTCTAGTGAGAAGTAATCAGCACAGGGAATCAAGGAATGAAATGCGAACACCAGTAATTCTTGCCATACTAAATATATGTCAAGATTGTTGGTGGGAATGTAAATTGGTGCAGCCACTATGGAGAGCAGTAAAAGAACTAAAAATAGAGCTACCATATGATCCATCAATCCCACTCCTGGGTATATTATATACCCATAAAAGATGAAAACTCTAATTCAAAAAGATACACACACACCAATGTTGATAACAGCACTGTTTACAGTAGCCAAGACAAGGAAGCAACCTAAATGTCCATCAGCAGATACATGAATAAGGAAGATGTTGTCTAGATACAACGGAATGTTACTTGGCCATGAAAAGAATGAAATAATGCCATTTGCAGCAACATAAATGGACCTAGAGATTATACGAAGTGAAACAAGTCAGACAAAGACAAATATCATATGATATCACTTATGTGTGGAATCAAAAAAAAGATGATACAAATGAACTTATTTACAAAACAGAAACAGACTCACAGACATAGAAAACAAATTTATGATTACCAAAAAGGGACAAATTAGGAGTCTGGGATTAACAGATACACAGTACTATATATAAAATAAACTATAATTTCCTATTTACAGCACTATATTCAATACCTTGTAATAACCTATAATAGAAAAGAACCTGAAAAAGAATATATATTTATATATAACTGAATCATTCTGCTGTACATCAGAAATGAATGAAACATTGTAAATCTACTATACTTCAATAAAAAATAAAGCTTTTAGAAAATAAAATGTCTTTAAAATATCTGTCAAAGCAAACACTTAAGGGTTCCTTTTGTGTCTGTTTTGTATTTTTCAAAAATAACAGTTTTATTGGCAATAAATTTGAGAAATACAAACTGTGTATATGTGTGTATATCAAGATCCTTAAAAAATGCTATATCCTTTCATCCAAAAATCCTATTTCTAGAAATCCTTCTTGAGAAAACAATCAGAGATTTGACCAAATTTTTAAGTACAAAGATGTTGATCACAACGTAACTTTTAGTAGCAAAATATTTGGAAACAACCTACACTTTCATAAATAACCACATAAAGTGTGGCATATCCAAATAATAGAATGCTACTTTTAATGTTAAATAATTCTCTTTAAAGAATATTTAGCAATATAGGAGAAATGTCCCCAATATCATTGTAGGTGAAAAATCTGGATACAAAGCAAACATACAATATGCACATCTTGTGATGCGCTTTTTTTTTTAATACAGGTAGGAAAAACTGGAAAAATGCATTAGAATGTTACAAGCTGTCTTCACTAAACAGTGAAATTATAAATGATCTTGGTGTTCTATAATTCTGCAATGAACATGCACTATTTTTACAACCAGAAATTAAAACTTATGTCTAAAAAATCCTTCTCCTCGTGTACCCCAATGTTCATCGCCACATTGTTTACAATAGCCAGGACATGGAAGCAACCTAGATGTCCATCAACAGACGAATGGATAAGAAAGCTGTGGTACATATACACAATGGACTATTACTCAGCCATTAAAAAGAATCCATTTGAATCGGTTCTACTCAGGTGGACGGAACTGGAGCCTATTATACAGAGTGAAGTGAGCCAGAAGGAAAAACAAAAGTACAGTATACTAATGCATATATATGGAATTTAGAAAGATGGTAACGAGAACCCTGTATGCGAGACAGCAAAAGAAACACAGATGTATAGAACAGTCTCGTGGACTCTGTGGAAGAGGGCAAGGGTGAGATGATTTGGGAGGACGGCATTGAAACATGTTAATTATCATATGTGAAATCAATTGCCAGCCCAGGTTTGATGCTCAGGGCTGGTGCACCGGGATGACCCAGAGAGAGGGAATCAGGAGGGAGGAGGGAGGGGGGTTCTGGAAGGGGAACATATGCATACTCACGGCAGATTCATGTCAAAATATGGCAAAACCAACACAATAAAGTAAAGAAAAAAATTTTTTTCTTTCTTTTTTTTTAATTAGTTTTGCCATACAATGACATGATATCGCCATGGGTTTACATATGCTCCCCCTCCAGAACCCCCCTCCCTCCTCCCTCCCTCCTCCTTCCCCTCCGGGAAATCTCGATGCACCAGCCCCGAGCATCAATCCTGGGCTGGCGATTGATTACACATATGATAATTAACATGTTTCAATGCCATTCTCCCATATCATCCCACCCTTGCCCTCTTCCACAGAGTCCACGAGTCTGTTCTATACATTTGCGTTCCTTTTGCTGTCTCGCATGTTGGGTTCTCATTACCGTCTTTCTAAATTCCATATATATGCGTTAGTATACTGTATTGTTGTTTTTGCTTCTGGCTTACTTCACTCTGGATAATGGGCTCCAGTTCCGTCCACCTGAGTAGAACTGATTCAAATGAATTTTTTTTTTTAATGCTGAGTAATATTCCATTGTGTATATGTACCACAGCTTTCTTATCCATTCGTCAGTTGATGGGCATCTAGGTTGCTTCCATGTCCTGGCTATTGTAAACAATGCAGCGATGAACATTGGGGTACACGTGGCTCTTTCAATTCTGGTTTCCTCGGTGTATATGCCCAGCAGTGGGATTGCTGGGTCATATGGCAGGTCTATTTGCAGTTTTTTAAGGAACCTCCACACTGTTTTCCATAGTGGCTGTACTAGTTTGCATTCCCACCAACAGTGTAAGAGGGTTCCCTTTTCTCCACATCCTCTCCAGCATTTATTGCTTGTAGACTTTTGGATGGCAGCCATTCTGACTGGTGTAAAGTGGTACCTCATTGTAGTTTTGATTTGCATTTCTCTGATAATGAGTGATGTTGAGCATCTTTTCATGTGTTTGTTAGCCATTTTTATATCTTCCTTGGAGAAATGTCTGTTAAGTTCTTTGGCCCACTTTTTAATTGGGTTGTTTATTTTTCTAGAATGGAGCTGCAGGAGTTGTTTGTAAATTTTTGAGATTAATTGTTTGTCTGTTGCTTCATTGGCTATTATTTT
>ML663009.1:16986914-17042693 GCA_007570785.1 Antilocapra americana
CGTGCTTTTATTTCCAATATTCTGGGAGGTGGGTCATAGAGGATCCCACTTTGGTTTATGTCAGAGAGTGTTTTGCCTATGTTATCCTCTAGGAGTTTTATAGTTTCATCACTACTTCGGGAGGTAGGTAGGACAAGGATTTTTTTTTTTTTAATTTTCTTTACTTTTATTGAAAACTATAAAGCAAAGAAAATTTTAAAAAAATCCTTGTCCTACCTACCTCCCGAAGTAATGATGAAAGCAAACATGGAGGCTGAGCTTTCTACCAGTAAGAATTACCCTAAAATGGAATCCCCAGGGAGAGCGCACAAGCACTGCTGTGTGACCACACAGCCCATGGCTAGATCAAACACGGGAGCTTGGACTTCTAGGGCCTTCTGTGAACCCCCACCCTCAGCACGTGTCTCGCGTTACTGGCAGGGCAGACTGAGTCAGGTTGGCCCCATCCTTCCTGCTGCTTAGCAGGATGTGCTGTGAGGAGTAAAGCAAGGCAGGGGCCAAGAAAGAGAAACCCTCCGGGGAAGCAATCCTAGCAGACAATAGCCACGGCGCCCGTACAGCCCCGAGTGGTAATGGCCCTTCTGCCCAGCACACGTGGTGCTGGGACCCGTTCTCCTGGCCCGCAGCTAACGGCCCTCATGATAACCTTCCTGAGGACCTAAACTGGTCCTAAGGCTTTGTTCTGCAGCTGTGACCCACTCATGGCATGGAGGAAAGGACCAGTGAGAGTGTCAAATATAACCCTGAGATGTTTTTCCTTTGTCCCACTATTTGTTTGATCCAACGAGTTTCAAAAAACAATATACTTCCGTAGTTGAATGGCTTAGTCAACAATATAGAATAAGCAGCTTAACTTAAACTGATGCCCCAGCAGGTACTGAAGCTTGTGATAAATGAAAAAAACGAAGACTCAGAGAAGGAAGGGGATCTGTCCACGCAGCAAGTTACTAGCTAGAACACCAAGTTAGAGGGTCTAAACCCGGTATCCTGACTTCCAGTTCAATGTGTGACATTACAGAATCCCTGACTCAGCAGGGACCCTAGAACCCCTGATTTCAGGAGGTGCCCCCAGACTCTCCCATCTTCTATGGGTCTCTTCGCTCAGTATCACAGGAGACTTCAGTCATTATTTCAAGTTGTCAGTGACTACAGTATGGGGAGATGTGAAGTTCAGACTTGGGACTCAAGAGTAACTGACTGTAAGCAAACAGGAAATGAAAGCACATGCTAGGAAGGAGCGTACGAGGAGATGAGAGAAGCCCTGCTTCCCAGGACGCCTGATACAGAACCAAGTTAAAGCAAGCGAACAAACAGCATCTTAATGCTAAGGAGATGCATAAACAAAGCTATATATTCATACAGCTCCCCAGAGCAGACAGGCAGGAATACTTGTGGCTCTCAGAGAAGACTAAATTGATGGAACAGATCAGAGTGAGGGAAAGATGATCCATTTTCACCTTGGTTTCCTGGTACTCCTTAGCTTGGCTGTAGCCTTTTCTCATCAGACTGTTCCCTGTGTGGGACAGAGTATAACAAACGTAATAAACCTTGAATGCAGGAAAGTCACATTCTTCACTCTCTCTTTAAATGATGACTCTATTACCTGGGGAAGGGGTAGGAGTTTGGCGAGGGTATTTCCCCATTCCATATACCATTCCATATTTTCATATTCTCAGAAGAACAATTGATTCAGGAGTAGAAGGTGGGGCAGGACAAGGAAAAAGAGAAAGGAACATTAGGGTAGAGGAAAGAAGTGAGAGCAGAAAAGCATATTCATAGTAAACAAATTGGATGACAATGCAGGAAACATAAGAGTTTTTTCTTTCTAACATAAAAAAAGGACGGTGGACTTCATTACTCTGAATTTTATCCACCCACAGACCTGTCTCCGCCTCCCTCCCCTAGCCTGCCAGTTTCCAGGATAATGAAGTATCAGGGTAAATCAAGCAACAGCATTTTGAGTGTGGACAGAAAAATCCACCTCAACCCCACCTCTTGCACCAGAACACTCTGAACTGCCATGAGTCTTCTCGGCAGGAGGACTGCTAACAACAGTGAATTAATTTGGGCATTTCACTGCAGAGGAGCAGAGGTGCCACCTCGCTGCATGAATACAGTGTGCTGCTGGCTTCCACTGGACCATCTGGGTTTGTCCAGACATCACACCCAGGCAGCAGGATCCTGGGGGCCAGAGCAGCCTGAGTGAGGGAGGGGTGCCCACGAGCCAGCAGGGAGCAAAGACACAAGGGGTATCCCCAAAGAGCAAACACACAGCAAAGGCCAGCTCCTGGGTCAGATTCATAGCTCAGGGGCACCCTGTCCATCTGGCAGCAGATGGCTGTTCTATTCTGGACTTGGCCATTCCCCTTGAGAAAACCTCTTCCGTAATGGTGTTCTCAGTCCCTTTCTCAATTTGCTCTTAGTGCTCAGACATCATCAGAACACACAACTAAGAGCAACAACACAAAGATTCTCAGCAATGTTTGGAAAGGAGAAGGAACACAGTTATTTGTTTATTTTATTTTTAATTAAAGGTGCTAACTGCAGAGGAAAGAGACCCGGAAAAAAACCTTTCTAATAACACAGGCAGTACACCCTCCAGCGGGCTGCTCCTTCCCTCTTCCAGCCTAGCAAAGAAAAGGAGAGCTGAACAGGGTCTAGTGAATCAACTGAGCACACTCTTGCAGGCATCACAGGGAAGCTGCAAAACCACTTTTCAGACCAAAAAGAGGAGTCAGAGGAAACCTGAGCCACCCTGAAACCTCGGTACTTCTCTCAATGTACTAATGGCTGAGAATGCTGACAAGGCCACTGGGAGAGCAGAAAAGACAGTGCACTGGGAGGCTGAGAGGCAGGTCCAGCTCTGCCACGGACCTGCTGCGAGCCTTTGAGTTCGAGTGTGCGTGCGTGTGTGCTCAGTCGTGTCCATCTCTTTGCAACCCCACGGACTATATAGCCCACCAGGCTCCTCTGTCTATGCAATTTTCCAGGTGGGGATACTGGAGTGGGTTGCCATTTCCTAATCCAGGGGATCTTTCTGACCCAAGGATCAAGTCTGTGACTCCTGCATCTCCTGCACTGGCAGGCAGATTCTTTTTTTTTAATGAATTAATTTTTTTATTGTAATTGTAGGATAACCGCGTTACAATGTTGTGTTCGTTTCTGCCATACGTCAACATGAATCAGCCGTCTGTATACATATGTCCCCTCCCTCCTGAGCCTCCCTCCCACCTCCCACCCCATCCCAGCCCTCTAGGTTGTCACAGACACCAGGTGGAGCTCCCTGTGTTATACAGCAACTTCCCTCTAGCTAGCTGTCTTCCACAGGGTATAGTTTAGATGTTTCACTGCTACTCTCTCAACTTGTCCCATTCTTCATCCCCCACTGTGTCCACGAGTCCATTCTCTATGTCTATGTCTCTCTTCCTGCCCTGCAAATAGGTTCATCAGTGCTATTTTTCTAGATTTCATACACAGGATAGTGAAAGTGAAGTCGCTCAGCCGTGTCCAACTCTCTGCGACTCTGTGGACTGTAGCCCAACAGGCTTCTCCGTCCGTGGGATGTTCTAGGCAAGAACACTGGAGTGGGTTGCCATTTCCTTCTCCAGAGGATCTTCCTGACCCAGGGATCGAACCTGGGTCTCCCACATTGTAGGGAGACGCTTTACCGTCTGAGCCACCAGGTAAGATGATACACGATGATATACAATAATTGTCTTTCCCTTTCTGATTTACTTCACTCTGTATAACAGGCTCTAGGTTCATCAACCCTATTAGAACTGGCTCGAATTCATTCCTTTTTATGGCTGAGTAATAATATTCCATTGTATATCTGTAAATCAAATTATTTTCATTTTTATTGTTAACATACTG
Source organism: Antilocapra americana (assembly GCA_007570785.1). Taxonomy (NCBI): domain Eukaryota; kingdom Metazoa; phylum Chordata; class Mammalia; order Artiodactyla; family Antilocapridae; genus Antilocapra; species Antilocapra americana. The sequence goes on from ML663009.1 coordinate 16,990,788, forward strand.
TTCTTTAATAGCAAGCCTTCAAGTTAGGTAATGTGAATCCTTTAACTTTTCTTGTTTTTCAAGACTGCTTTAGATAATCAAGGTTCTTTATGTTTCCATATAAATGTTGAAATCAGCTTGTCAATTTCTACCCCAAGAAAAGCCTCTTTGGCTGGGGCTGCTTTAAATCTATAAATCAACTTGGGGAAGACTGACAATACCAAGTCTTTCAATCCATAAATGTTATTTATCTTCCCATTTATTTAGGTCTTTAACTTCTCACAGCACTGTTTCACAGTTTTTATGTACAGGTCTTTCAGATTTTTTTTGTTGTTGTTAAGTTTATACCTGAATATTTTATTATGCTCTGCAATATAATCATAAAAGAATATTTTTAAGATCTTTCCATTTTTTGTCACTGCTGTAGAAAAAAATCAATTTCTGAATGCTGAGCCTTTACTCTGTTAAATTCACTTCTTAGTTCTATCTAAAGTTATCTTCTAGATCCCTTAAGACTTTCTGGGTCAACAATCACGTCATCTGCAAATAAAAACAGATTTATTCCTTTCTCATTTTTAAGCCTACTTTTGCTTTTTCTTATTTTATGGAACTCACTAGAACCTCCTTCCAGAATGAGGTTTAACAAAAATGCTGGAGAGAGGGCACACTTGCCTTAGTTTAATCTTAAAAGGAACACTTCCAACTTTTTGCCATCAATTATGACATTTGCTTTTTATAAATGCCCTTTATTAGGCTGTAGAAGTTCCTTTCTATTTCTAATTTGCCAAAATTAGAGTTATTATCACAAATGGATGTTAAATTTTTTTCCAATTTTATTGAGGTATAATTGACAAAAATTGTATGTATCTAAGATGTGCAGTGGAATTTGATACACATATACACAGTAAAATGATTACTACAATCAAGCTAATTAGCACATCTATCACTGCACATAGTTACTGTGTGTGCGTTAAGAACACTTAAGATCTACAACTCACTTAGCAAATCACAGGTATATAATACAGTATTATTATCTACAGCTACCATACTACACAGGCTTCCAGTGGTAAGAACCCACCTGCCAATGCAGAAGACATAAGAGACACGAGTTCACTCCCTGGGTTGGAAAGATCCCCTGGAGGAGGTTGTGGCAACCCACTCCACTATTGTTGCCTGGAGAATCCCACGGGCAGAGGAGGCTGGCGGGCTACAATTCACAGGGTGGCAAAGAGCTGGACGTGACTGAGAGTGACTTAGCACACACACACACCATACTACACATTAATCTCTAGAACTTATTCATCCCACATAACTGAATCCTTTGACCAACATCCCCCTATTTGCTCCACCTGGCAACTACCATTCTATTCTTCTACGAGTTTGATTTTTTTTGAAACATATATCGCTCTTTCTTCTTGATCAGTCCAATTAGATATTTGTTGCTATTTTCAAAGAATTATTTTCACTTTGTTATCTTTCTCTATCTTTGTCAGTTTCCTATTTCATTAATTCCTACTCTTTATTGTTTCCTTCTTTCTACTTACTTCGGGCTTACTTTTCTTTTTTCAGCTTCTAAAGGTGAAACCTTAAGTCACTGAATTGAATCCTTTCTAATATGTGCACTTAAAGATATCAATTTCCCCAAAAGCATTGCTTTGGCTGCATCCCACAAATTTTCATTATTATTTGGCCAATAAAATGGACAACCTAGAAGAAATGGACAAATTCTTGTGAATATACGATCTCCCAAGACTGAATCAGGAAGGAGTAGAAAATATGAGCAGGCTAATTACCAGTATAAAATCAAATTAGAGGAAAAAAATAACTTACCAACAACAAAAAGTCCAGGACCAGACAGCTTCACAGGTGAATTTAAACATTACCAAACATTTAAAGAGTTAACACCTATATTCTTAAACTATTCCCAAAAACCGCAGAAGGAACATTTCTAAACTCATTCTATAAGGCCAGCACTACCCTAATACCAAAATCAGACAAAGATACCACACACATACACAAAAGTTTACAGGCCAGGGCTTCCCTGGTGGCTTAGATGGTAAACAATCTGCCTATAATGCAAAAGGCCAATGTTCGATCCCTGGGTTGGGAAGACCCGCTGGAAAAGGGAATGGCAACCCACTCCAGTATTCTTGCCTGGAGAATTCCACAGAGAGAGGAGACCTGGCAGGCTACATGGGATTGCAAAGAGTCAGACATGACTAAACAACTAACCCACATACATCACTGATGAACACAGATGGAAAGTCCTCAACGAAAATATTAACAACCTGAATTCAACAAAACAGTAAAAGAATCATACATCATGATCAAATGGGGTTTATTCCAGAGTTGCAAGTACGGTTTAATATTTGCAAATCAATGTGATAGATCATATTAACAAGTCAAGGAATAAAAATCATATGATCATCTCTCAATAGAGGCAGAAAAAACTTTTAAGGAAATTCAGCATGAGGTTTTTAAATCTTATTTTGAAATAAATTCTAGCAAAGCTGCAATACTATATAAAGAACACTCATACTCCAAATACTAACATTTAACCATCTTTGCTCCCTTTCCTCTCTTTCTCCATTTTTTTTTTCCTGAACTATCTCTGAGCCAGTTACCAAACTGATGCCCTATTATTCCAAAACATGTGAGTGTATTTGTGACCAAAACCATCAATCCTCTCTGCATAACAATAATTCAACCATCAAAACTAAAAAATTAACACTGGTATGTGAGTACCCACACAACTTCAGACTACATTTAGATTTCTCCCATCATTCCACTAAAGTCCTGTACAACAAAGGCCCCATTTCACAGCAGTACATTTCATTTAGAAGCCACACCCCTTTAGAATCCTTCAATTTGGAACAGTTCCTCAGTCTGTCCTTGACTTTCAGGACTTTGTGAAGAATAGGCCTGCTTTTGGTCACTCTCCACTTCCTTCATGGAGTTACATTTTTACATTTTATCTGAGTTTACAGTTGCTTTCTGTGGGGTCTGATCCAAAAGAACTACTTCACCATTACCAGAAATGGAATCAAGATGGGGAGTCAAACCTCTTCTCACCACAGATACATATGGAAAACGTGCCTGTCTGTCTCTCACGAGCGTTCTCACAACCACAAAATAGGAATAGCTCTGGTAAACAGCCTCAGGCTTCCCTGATAGCTCAGTTAGTAAAGAATCTGCCTGCAACGCGGGAGACCTGGGTTTGATCCTTGGGTTGGGAAGATCCCCTGGAGATGGGAAAGGCTACCCACTCCAGTATCCTGGCATGGAGAATTCCCCATTCAATGGGGTCACAGAGTCACACACGACTTAGTGACTTTCAAATTCACTTTTTCTTTCACAGCATTTCATATAATTTTTCCAAATATCTATTTTATTATTATAATTAAGAGGACACCTATATGGAGTTAAAGTTCAAACAATACAGAAAAATATCAAGTAAAAGAAAAGAAAAACTCCCATATTTAACATTAAAAGAATTCTCCCTCATGAGCAGAGTCTCTCTATGCTTGACACACCAGTGATAAAGAAATTCTGGCTGAGAATCAGAAGATCTGAGTTTCCAATCCTGGTTCTACTGCTACAAAAATGGCTTTAGGTAAGTCACTTTTTCATGCAAAAAGTATCTCCTTAGCTCCTGGTAGCATACATAACTCTCTGCATCTCAGTTTCTTGATTTGTGACATGCACATAACACTATCCATCTTTTCCATATGCCTCACAGGCAGGAAAAATAATGATGCAGTACTGTATGTTTGGGTGTGCTGAAAGTTGAAAGCATAATACAAATGTAATGATATATCAAGTAGTAGACCTCTGGAAAAATCAACATGGAAATCAGAAGACTTAGTTGGAACATAGGAGACAAATTAAAGATAAGATGTGAATGGAAGAATCCATATTCTGCTTGGTTTTATACTATTATACTATCAACTACTGTACTGAACCAATGCAGACCATTTCCATTACCATATAAAGTTCTAAAGGAGAGTACTGATCCATATTATTTTACATAATATATACTCTTAACTGCCTGATATTAATGTTGTTAATTATTGACATTAATGTTGTTAATGTTGCTTCTGTGGAATTAATACATAGCAACTAGCCTATGAAACAACAACAAAAAAAGTTTTAAAGTGAAAAAGAAATCCAGATAGGGAAGAGTTCTAACCAAACCAGAATGGTAGTGGCCTGTGTATGTGTTAGACACTCAGCCGTGTCCGACTCTGCGACCCCATAGACTATAGCTTGCCAGGCTCCTGTCCATGGAGTTCTCCAGGCAAGAGTACTGGAGTGGGTTGCCATTTCCTTCTCTGGTAGTGGCCTTAGAGCTTTGGAAAAAACCTTGGAATTGCTTCTCATTACACAGATCTAAAAGCTGAAGCACAGGAAGCAGATTCTCTGACTCCAGGCCCCCCAGAAAATTAACATCCAGGTTTGAAATGCAATCTTGGTTATTTCACAGACTAGGCTTTGCAGTAGGATCTGGATTTTAATCACAACTCTGTCACTTAGTAACCATGTGGCCTTGGGCAAGTGACCAAACCCAAGCCTCACCCTCCTTATCTAAAAACTGAGGAATAATAACCCCAACAATTCTGGGTTGTCACAAGGATTAAAGGGCTTAGCAAAGAACCTGGCACCCCATCGAGACAGAGGATGCTATCTGCTGGCATTATAGTTAAGACACTGCTCTTTTCACTACACTACAAACTCTGATGGGGAAGGCTTCAGCCACCAGATGCATCATCACCACAGAGCTGGTGAGTGTCAGAAAGAATGGAGAAATTAATACAGCTTGGCAAAATGTGCCCAGGGAGCAGAATGATAGATGCCTGCACAGTAGTAACTATGGAACTGCTCCCACAAATCGCCACGCAGTAGTGGAAATTTCACCTTGAGGGATGCAAAGGAAAATGCACCATTTTCTGGCCTCTGTGCTCTTGCCTTTAAATCAGCATCTGAGGAATGGAACACTGCAGACTAAGAAAGAATCTTCTGTTCCCATGACCCTCAAGCTGAGACAAACAGAGGAATCAGTGTTGTGTTTCCATTCCTCTCCCTCCAGAATGAATACATCACAACTCTGTTAGCAACCAGCAGCTACCCACCTGCAGATCTGTCCCAGCCTGCTTCTGAACAGGTGGAGCTCAAACCCCTAAGGCTTCTCCAAGCACGTGCTGTGTGACCCAGCCCCTTGCCCACTGTCCATCAGGGTATGAAATTGCCCCCAAATCCTAAAAAACAGTGTCTACTCTGCAGCACTGTATACTTTCCTCTGGAAGACCACCACACACGAGGTGATTAGATGCTAAAGTAAAACCAAATGGTAACAGGTGACTCAGACTTCTGGGGAGAGGTTTCCATTCAAGTCCGTAACTGGAACTGAAGCAACCACTGCTTTCTAGGCACATGCCCGAAAGTTACAGCCACAACCAAGACATGGTATTGTCCTCAGGTAGCTTACATGTGAAACGGTAACTGGAGTTGTCTAAGGTAATCAACTGGGTAAGCTCTAATCTGAATCTTGTAAAGTTGTACAACTTGGATTTGCAGGTAAGGAGGCTGGGGTTGAAATACTCCAAAACTCATCCATGTTATATCTTTTTGCCTTTTCAAACTGTGGATGGGGTTCTCAAGGCAAGAATACTGAAGTGGTTTGCCATTCCCTTCTCCAGTGGACCACGTTTTGTCAGAACTCTCCACCATGACCCATCCATCTTAGGTGGCCCTACACAGCATGGCTCATCGCCACTATGAATGGAAATATAAGCTAAAGAAAGGACCCTGAGCAATTAAAATAACTCCTCCCAACTCTTCAAAGGCACATTTCACTATCCCAGCTTTAAAGTGGCAGTTTTGTGGGAAGGGTACCACTGGCCTAGTCTGTGCCCAGACACCAAAGAGGAGAGAATGAACTCCACGGGTTCTGTCTCCTCTGGCACCATCTGGTCGTTCAGGAGGTGGTGGTGATGAGCACCATCCTCAATCACCTCTTTGCCCCGCAGCCTATACAACCACTGTCCAGTCACCTGGATGTCCATTCTTCCATGATACTGCCCCGGACCCACTGTGTAGCTCTGCTGCTTCCCAGCTGTGTCCTTAGACAAGTTACTTCCCCAAGCTTTGACTTCCCCATCTGCAAATGCGAATAACATAGTATACTGCTCCATGGGAATGTGGTAAGAATTGAAAGGGATGTTTATACAGTGCATGATGGATGGCACATAGTCAATGTTCAACAAATAGGAGCCATTATTATTTCCTAAAAATCCAAAAAAAAAAAACAATCCTAATGTTCCCCATCATGTCTTTCTTAACTGCCAATCTCTGTGCTCAAACCCAAGCCTGCAAACACCATCCCCAAGTTTATCATCTCAGAAGCAACTAGCCACTTCCCACAGATCTTTCAGGAGCCTAAAAGGCTTGATCTTCTCACCTACCAAACTCAGTCTCCCCCAGAATACAAATTTCATCTCCTACAAGAAGCTCTCCCAAAGATTCAAGATGCCTGGCCAACAACTCTTCAGTGACACTGCCCCTAGATCTTTCTGCTCTCAGGGTCTCAGCTCTTACCTGTAGGAGATTCATACCATCAGTCACATCCCATTTCGAAAGCTGTAACTCTGTGTCCTCCCTGTTGTCACATTCTAAGTCCACGGCTCAAATGCACTGACAGGTAATAATGGATAAAGAGGAACCCAAGAATCATGGAAATGATGCATATCAAACTCCAGCTCTATGATAACTGACAACAATTTCCAAAGAGCTATAAGAAATAGAAGTTGCCTGAAAACCCACAGAAGACTGGAAATGACAAAGAAATCAACCAGCTTAACTAACATTTGTTTGTTGCTTCATGGTTATAAAATACTTTCACATTCATAACATCATCTTGACAACCACTCGGAGAGGCAGGCCTAATAAGCAGTATTATATCTGACAGATGCAAAACCAGAGGCTCAGAGCAGTTTGTCCAAAAATCAAATGACAACGTAAAGTCACTTGATTCTCCCAGTTCCCTCTCCTACTGGTTGCTCCTTCACACAGACTCTATCCTCAAATGATGTGCATGCTCTAGGCTAGTAATGAAATTAAAAAAAATAATCTTACCCAACAGGGCTCCCATGGAACTAAAACCAGAGAAGATACTCAACAATGACTAAATTATCTTTCTAGAGTGAGGAACTTTCCTCAAGCAATCCTGGCAGTGCTGGCTACAGCGACACATATATTTTGATCAGCAGCCATGAACAACTGTCCCCAGCTAGCCAGATCTCCTGAAGTGGCACCGGGAAGGTCCTAATGGCAGCGACAAGCAGCCCCCAGCACCTACGAGTGGCTTCGACTCTGCCTCCTGCTCTCCTTTCTCCTTGCACTTTGGGCCCCTCTGAAAAGCCAGAGGATTCACGGTTGATTGTCACAGCAGCTGCTCTTTTCACAAAGACATCTTTGACTCCTTCCATTTCTGCTACCACAGTCAGTCTCCCTCATCTTGGATGACACCAGGCATCCAGTAAAAAAAAGCTCCCATACAAATAGCAAGCTACAGATGCAGGAGGTGGCGGCCACCACCTGCAGAGTTCCCACAGACAGAACCACTGCATCACAGAAGGGAATTACATAATCACACAAAGACTAACTTCTTCCTTCTGGTCATAATTGGGTGGTCCCACTACCAAATGACTTGAGGTCTTGGGGTTCTAAAGGCTACATGCCAAAAGAAAGGCCTGGTTTGCTTCCTTGGAAGTGATGAGAATGTTTTCTCTTTACCTACCTCATGGGGAGCCTCAGCAGCTCAGGACACTGGAGGCGAAGAAGAGGCTGGAACTGGATGGGATTAACCTTGGGGAAGAGGGGTAACTACAGGGTTGGTTAGTGAGGCAATCATTTAATTTAACGTACCCAAAAGCACTGGCAGAGAGAGGCTTGATTCAGGCCATTGCCAGTACCAAAGAAGGCCTCCAGCAGGAAGCTCCAAGCAGTGATAACCCTTGGAATTAAACACTTGACACTCTACTGAGGAACCAGCCATTCCAAACAAGGTCCCAAACAGCGACCAGGGGTCCAGTACACAGAATCTATTCCCCGGGCAATGAGTTTGGCAAAATCCAGGTGCTGCTCGGTAAGTTTCCTGTCCCAGTTCTCTGCTAGAACTGGCAGAGAGATCCAGCTGTCTGGACTGGGTCAGTGTGGGAGGGAGAAGCCATTTAAGAAAGGCAAAAGGAAGGCCAGAGTTCATCACAGCCAAGAAGCCAGGTCTTCAGCAGCCTACCAAATTCCAGATTTGGAATCTCAAGAGGTCTCAGGGACAAGGGAGGTGGAGAGAAGGTGGAAAGCAGCTCAACAGAGTCAAGGCAGGTGGGTAATGACACCAGATGAAGAAAAACTTTGAAAGAAAACACAAGTCTGTCAAGCTGGATAGCAGGAAAACTGAGATGAATACAAGACATCACCCTTGTTATTCACTGGGGGTGGGGGGAGCAGGGAGTAGTTGTCCAAGCAGCCAAAGGCAAAGGAAGGCAGAAGAACCAATCCATGCAAAGACCCAGAAGATTCAAACAGCATGATGATTTCGCTGGTTTGGCCACAATGAGTTGAAAAGTGCAAGGGAGAGAGTGATAGAAGGTGAGGTTGAATACTGACAGGGGCAGAACCAATTTCTTAGGACAAGTCAGAGATTCTGGATTTCATCCTATATGGAAAGCCATTAAAAAGTGCATTCATCCCCATGACAATTATTTGCTGATGACCTACTGTGTGCTGGGCACTAATTAAGGTGATGGAGACACAGTGGTGAACAAGGCCAACAACAATCCTGAAACTCACGCTCTAATAACCACATTTTTGGCACACTGGCTGTGGGGATTAGGGACTCCGTGTTTCTCATACCTCTTGAGTGCAGAGGTTGGGTCTCATTCTCCACTATATCCTGAAGGCTCAGCTAAGTTTCTTCCATATAAAGTTTTCCAATTGGGTTTCCAATAATTGTTTATTGTGGGAATGGATGCTTTCCGTATTTTTTAAAAATCTTTTTAAAAAATAAGAGCCTAACATGATCAGATTTATACTTTAGTTCATTATTTTGGCAGCTGGGTGGAGGCAGCTAGAACGAGCCCAACTAGAAACAAGGGGTTCCCAACTAAGGGGTGGTCATTGTCATCAGGCAACAGACAGTAGGGTTCCAAGCTGGAGGAACAGTGATGGAGGTGGAGGTAGTTTTACTCCCCTAGATGACTGATTCATTTACAGCTCACTCAGCCTTCACAGACCTTGTGTGTCTCTCATCAAACCACTGCAGCCTTCTTTGAACCCTCACTGGCTCCTGTTTTCACTCTAAACCTCAGCATGATTTACTTTTACCCTGGGACAGCCCCGTTTTCAAGGTCAAAGGCAACAGTAGAGAGCTTGGTCAGCTCTCTACCCTGGGCGCAGCCTGGGGCAGTCGTAATGCTGCAGAGCGTGGTGGTGACACATGAGGTCACTGGGACTTTAAATCAGCCCTGATGAATTTCCTCTGCTGCTGAGAGGAAGCGCTGGAAACATCCTTGCTGCGGATGCTGACGGCTACTTCAAAAGACAGGAATTCATGCTCCCAGGAACTGCATGGAGATTGGCCATGGATTCCCAAGTACCTGGCCTCCAGTATCTCCACTGGTTATGAGTCTAAGGGCTTCCCTCATAGCTCAGTCAGTAAAGAATCCGCCTGCAATGCAGGAGAGCCAAGTTTGGTTCCTGGGTCGGGAAGATCCGCTGGAGAAGGGATAGGCTACCCACTCTAGTATTCTTGGGCTTCCCTTGTGGCTCAGCTCGTAAAGAATCTGCCTGCAATGTGGGAGACCTGGGTTTGATCTCTGGGTTGGGAAGATCCCCTGGAGAAGGAAAAGGCTACCCACTCCAGTATTCTGGCCTGGAGAACTCCATCGACTGTATAGTCCATGGGGTCACAAAGAGTTGGACATTACTGAGCAACTTTCACTTTCATGATTCTAAGAAGTTTTGCCACAAGATCTAGGATGGTTCTTTGTAGCTCCAAAGATTTCAAGTGATTAAGAAAGAAGAGAAGCTCTGATTCAAACTTACAGTAAAACATGAGTCTGAAGTACAGAGTCTGGAGTACAGGTTCGCATGTTATGAAAACAATAGTAACTCTTTTGTACAGCACTTTGCAGTTCACAAGAGCCTTTATAAAGTTTATTTGCATCTTTCAATAATCCTGTGGGCAAGGTAAACTAGATATTGTTACTCCCACTTTGTAGATGAGAAAACTAACACTTGGAGAGGTTTTGACTTGCCCAAATTCATACAGACTATAGGTGACAGAGCAGAAATTCCAACCCAGGTCTCACTCCACATTCAAGCGTCTGTCCACCAGAGATCCAACTCCAGAAAGAAGTAGGGTTGACCATGGTCATGAGTTAACATCTCTGTCCCAGTCCTCATTGAGGCCGGTCCTCTCCTTGCTGCATTTCCTCATAAGACAAGGGCCCAGTCTGGAGTCTGCAGAGTGCTACCAGGATGCACCCACTGCAGAGTGAAGCAAACGATCCCTCCCTGGAAGCCTCCTCACACTAACCTCATCACGAGAGCAGACAATTTGTCTTTTGATCTAAGCCAAGATTTATGCCCCCCAATAGGAGTTTTCGCACTGCTGTCAGCACACTTCTCCTGATGATTTACTTTGTACCAAGCCTGGCCCTAATTATATAAAACTAAATAAGACAGCATGGGCTGTCAAAGAGCTCCAGGTTGATTTAGAGATGGACAGATTAGTAAGGACTGTATTACTAATAAATACAATATTATAGTATCGGGTTAGCAACTTTGCCTTTTCTTTGTGAAAACTTGGCTCACAGCACTATGTGTGGCCCACAGTAGGATGCAGTAGACACTGACTGGATAAATAAATGAAATTAAGATAAAACGACAACAAATGGTGCACACATTTCAGTGAAAGCATTGTTCTTCTCCACCTTGAAACTTCCATCTTCCCACAGCCCCTTTTCTCTTTATTCCTATCCTAAAAGAAAAAGCATCCTTCTTTCCTGTTGGAACTAAACCCTTCACAGCGATCTCTCTCTTCACCCTCATTGCATTGGCAGCCCTGTTCCAGCCACATCCCCCATCCCTGGTCCTTGCTTCTGTCCTCAGAAGATTTCTCTCTTCCCTTCTCTCTGATCCTTGTGTTCAGGTTTCTGTCCCACCCCAGATTCCCCGAGCTTATAAAACTAACTCGAACCAAGCTCTCCTTTCAAGTGTCTACGCTCGTCCTCAACCTCCTTTGACCACCGAATCTCCTGATTCTGTTGTTCATGCCTGCAGCCTGGGTTTCTCTTCAGCCTTCCATTTGTACCACATCCTTGCGTTAGCTTCCACCGAAGCTTGTCCCTGATGCATCACCCCCCCTTCCCCATCGCCAAGGCCAATGATCTCCTCTCCAGTTCCCAGCTCCCTGACCTCCTGCTGAAATCCCCCAGGCTTCTGAGATGCTGCAGTTCCTGGCTCGCTTTCTCCGTCTCCTGTCAATACTCATCTCTATCTGGCTGCTCTTCCTCTGCTTTCCTCTTAATGCAAGTTCTTGCCAAGATTCCCCTGTTACTTCACATTAACTCCCTTGAGAACTAATTTAATGTCAAAGCTTCCAACTCAGGAAGCCTTTCCAGTCACCATCTCCTACCCCCACCACCCCACCCCACACCAACCCTGTAGAACCCAAAAGAACCACAGGGACTGAAAATGCAAGAAAGAAAAAGGTCCCCGAGGGCAGGGGAAGGGATGGGATCAACAGAGTTTCAATGTCAGACTCTCTCACCGCCTCTGACACATTCTGCTTGTCCTGCGATGAACTTTACCTAGCCCTGCCACCAGCTCACAAGCTCCTAAGACAGGACCTGTCCCACTCTGCTCCTCCCGTTCGGCTCACGGAGTGCTTGGACAGACAGGCAGACGTAAGCATCTGCCAGATAAAAGAAGAAAAACCGAAGATGAACACATGTGAAGGCATAACTGATCAACTGTGAAACACTAAAAGACAATAAGGCTTGCCATCAACAGACTTCATAGGAAACTTCCAGGTTGTTCAGGCGTTTTACAGGGTCTGTCCATTTTCTGGCTCTGTTGGACATCTGATGTCCAAATGTCTGAGAACATGGAAGTGCTTATTCCAGAACTGGCCTGGGATTGAAAAGCACAGACTGTAGCGACAGAGAGAAAGAGGGAGAAGAGTACCTGAAGAGGACCGCAACCTCGGAAACCACCTCTTTCTCATGAGTTCAGTCAGTAAACATCCACTAAGCACCCCTGAGGCGCCGAGATCTATGCCAGACACTGGGAACATGGCTTTAAACGAGATGATAAGGTCCTTGCCCTCATGGATCTTATACAGTTCAGTGAGAAGAGGTGAATAAATACAAATAAATAAGAAAACAGCAGACAGTAAATAAGCGCTTCTGCATCAGATCCTTGACCATCAATTTGAAACAGGACAGCTGACTGGAGACTCCCTCTCTCTCTTGAGTGTTCACACGGACAAATCCAGTTCCCTGCTTTGAGATTTGTTTCGTGTTTTTCTCCTCCGGTTAGGTCAACAGCTATAGCATAGATGTGCTAGCTTTTCTAATCTCCAACAAAACCCTGTTTGGATGAACACTGTCCCCAGCACCTGGGGAGGCTTCTGAAACCGCTTCACCCAGACAATTTGGGCAGCCAGACGCCACAGTCTCAGAGACCTCTTGCCCCTGAGAAGAGCTGTGATGCTGCAGATTACTTCCCAGACAGCTACATGGGGATGCTTTTTCAGGTTGTGTTCCATTCTGTCAGAGCCCTCCGGACTCAGCTGATTGCTGGTGGTAGATTTCTGTGTTATTTAGGGCACTGAAGTCCCACAGTCTTGACACAAACTTAAAATTAGAAATGCATTAAATATAGGAAAGGAGGAAGGTCATTCAGGAAAGGCAGCCTTCTGAGGGAGATGCAGGACAAAGACGCCCTGGAAACTTCCAGGTTCATTAATGGGTTTTACACAGCATTCAAGTGGTATTTCTCCTTCAGAAATAACACTGTGGAAAGCGTAGGGGACTGGCTCAAACCTCAGCTAACACAGCTGAGTGAGTGACTCTGCAAACTAAAAATAGCTTTTTTCCCACTCATTCTGACAGATTTCACTTCGACCCTGTGCACAGGTTGATTCTCCAACAAACAGTTTCAGTCCTGTAGCAAAAGGAGGGTTGGTGGCATTTGGGCTTGACAATTACCCAATCCCTGGTTCAACTCTTGTTTATTTCCATGTTTCTTGCTTCAATGGCTGCATATGTGCACACACACACATGTGCACTGAGCTCCCTGGCTGGGATCTGGTGCTCCTCAACCAGACGTGGGCAGAATTTAAACCAGGAACATGACTCAGGACCATGGCTGCAGACTGAACCCAGAGCAAGGCTCTCATAAACACTGGGAAGCAGGCTCTTTGTCTCAGGTCTTCTCCTAGCTCCCAGCAAGCCTTTCTGGGTCTCAGTTTCCTCACTTATAAAACAAGGATAACCTTTCCTATTCTGGACTAGTTCACAGCATCACACTGGGATCAAGAGAGATAGCGCACATGAGCATTACTTTCTTTTAGACGGGACTCCTACCAGAAGGATGGCTGGCAGTGATGGGACAAGTGAAACAGGCAGCCAGGCTATAAAACTCAGCTGGACTGCTGGACATGGCAGCCATCCCGCCTGTCCCAGGAGCTAAAAACAGATCCAGATTCAAGGCTTTAGTTCATGTTGTCCCCTCTGCCCAGAATGTCCTTCTCCCTTTGCTAAACTCCCACTCATCTTTAAGAACCCAGTCCAAATACTTTTTTTTGTTAGTGTCTTCAGAGTAAATCATTCCATCTTCACTGCTCCCTTGGCCTTTCATACACACCTTCCACAGCACTCTTTACTCTACACGGTAAAGAATTTATTTACACACCTGGAAGTTCTTTGATGGCAAAGACTATTCTTTATCTTTGTACCCACCTGCCCAGCCACCACCACTGTGTGATCCAAAGCAAGCATATGGTACGTGTCAACCAATGTTCCCCAGGTTGCCTCTTTGGACAAGAGCCCAAAGCCAAGAAGGGGATAAACCCAAGAGACGTGCACAAAGGTGGGATAGCACACACAGAACCAGCAGCAGGGGTGGCAGGAGGGGGATGTAGGAAGGTGGAGTCATCCAGGTCTGCTGTTACCAGCAATAAGGTCACAGCCACAGGGACAGGAGTCAGAGCCGAACTGCAAGTCCTGGGAGGGCCAGGTGGGAGCATCCAAGTCCCAATGACCTAAACTGGAACAGGAGGCCCTGGGGACAAGGAACAAGGGCAGAGAACAAAGCTGACATTTCCAGGTCTGCCAAAGTTGGGCCAGCAGCTCAGGGTTGAGAGACCTTGGCTGGGACACCTAGAGACTCTAGAGGCAAGAGTCATTACAAATTTATGATCATCCCCTTAAAATAAGAATCAGAGACGGAAGAGACTTTAAGAAGTGTAAGAAACTTCAGGAATCACCTGGTCTAACATCGCTAACCTACAGGAGAAAGGGGGTTTGTCCAAGTTTACCCAGTCATAGCAGAATCACGGGGCTTCCCTGGTAGTTCAGCTGGTAAAGAACCCACCTGCAATGCAGGAGACCCTGGTTCAATTCCTGGATCGGGAAGATCTGCTGGAGAAGGGATAGGTTACCCCACTCCAGTACTCTTGGGCTTCCCTAGTAGCTCAGGAGGTAAAGAATTCACCTGCAATGTGGGATACCTGGGTTCAGTCCCTGGGTTAGAAAGAGCGCCTGAAGAAGGGATCAGCTACTCACTCCAGTATTCTGTTCTGGAGAACTCCATGGACAGAAGACCCTGGCAGACAACAATCCATGGGGTTGCAGAGTCAGACACGACTGAACAACTCTCAATAAAAAGGGGGGTGCGGGTACAGGAGGAAAGGGGTTTGCCCAAGTTTACCCAGTCAAGGAAGAATCATGGCCAGACCCAGGTCTTCTGAACCCCAAGCTGGACCTTGTCTCCTCAGAAGCTGTTGACCTTCAGTCAAGAACGTCTCCTAATGGTTTTACTAACATAACAGGTACTCTACTCTAGCTGCTTCAGAATCTTGGGGGAGCCCCACTGTACCCACTAAGTGAGCACAGACACTTCTGCCCTACTGGGAAGTGCGGGCTTCTACCTTTGGGTGGAGTTCAGAGCCAGTGTTCCACAGGAAATGAGCAGAGAGTAGCCCCACCAAGAACTTAGAAAGCAAAAGGCTGCTGGCAGGGAGCAAACAGACCAGTTCACACACCCCCTGCCCTGACATGTGTGTGGGGGTAGTCCCAACCATTGTGCTCACCCTGGAATTTTCCAAGAGTGGTTAGAGAGGGCCAGAACCTAAGGCAAAGCTGACAGTGCATGAAACGCAGCCTTCAGCGCTGTAAGAACATTGAACCACGGCCTGTCTGTTCTAAAATCTCAGTCTTTCTCAGGCTAGAGATAAGACAGGGCTCAGAAGAAAAGAATTGGGACTCTCAAAGAATCAGAGATCCTGACTCCCAGAACTTCCCTGCAGGTGAGCATACATAGGCAGCATTATTTCATCTCTACAGAAAGTATGAGAGCTTCAAGTCCAAGTCCCAGCCCCACAGTTTACCTACTGTGTGATTCAAGGCCAGTGACTTACCCATTAGTCTCCTTATTTCTGCTTCAGTGATTATAACATCTGTGTCCAAGTTTATTGTAAAAATGAAAGAATATATGTTAAGCATTTAGCATGCTGCCTGGACCATAATAACCACCAAGTTATACAGGATTTATTTGCTTTCCTTTGTTCGTGGGAGGCGTCAGGCAGACCACAGTCCAGCTGTGTCTACCTGTGCTTTCCTCTCCCACTTGGTTGTCTCTCTGGATCCTCCTAGGCAGCCAATCTACCTGAGGCCTCAGCCCAGATAGCTCCCACCTCCCTCTGTTTATCCCTGGACATAGCAGAGGTAACAGGTCAGCTACGGGCCACTCAGGTCCTTGAAGGTCAGGAATCATCAGCTTAGTCCAAGACTGTTCCTGTCTGTGCACCTCTCTGGCCAAGCCCCTACCAGGGTATCCCCTGGTTTATTATAGCTCTGATCTTCCCTAAGGTGAACCCACTCCTAGCAGCTTACAGCTCTGGGCCTCCAGCAAATAGCTGTCTGAGCAGCCAGACCTGGACATCAACAGCAGAGAGAATTCCCAGACCCAGTTCACCAATAGGAAACAACCTGGGGTCTATGCCTGCAGTGAGACCAGTGAGTACCTGTTTCCAAGAGCCTGGAGAGGAAATGGAAGGGAGCACAGAAATGAAGCTGCTACAGGGCTCAGAGCTCAAGCTGACTCCTCACACTGCCCTGCCAAGAAGCGCAATAAAAAATCACATCAAGGTGAGGCTTTCCAGCTATCTGCTTGCACTGCCACAGGGCTGCATAGCATGACCACCGCCAGGCATTCCAAAGCTCCAAAGAGGAAAAAGAGAAAGGACCCCACAGGTATTGCATGCCGGGCGGGTGCCAAAAACTTCGCATGTGATCCTCATTGATGACCTTCTGTGGTAGGTATTCCTGTTCTTGTCTTGCCAATAAAACTGGAGACTCAGAAAAATCCATGAAGCCAGTATGCCTCTGCTATGCTACCTGACCACTATGTCTTACACATTCTGGGAAAGAAAAGGAAAGCAAAAGAGTCTGAAGCACCAGGTACCAAGCTTTCAGCATCTTCTTTGCTCAGCAGACAGCACTAGCTCAAGTACTGCATTCCCTCCTTCACTGGACTCAACGTCTCTCAAACACAATCTACAGAAATACAGCAAAAACCATGAAGATGCTCGTGGCCTTTGCCCCTGCAATGTCATCCCCAAGATCTTCCCTTGGAGAAACAGTTTAACAGGGCATTTGCTGCAGAATTCATTATAGTGACAAAAGAAAAAAGAAAGAAATGATCGTAATGTCCAATATTCACAGAGTGGTTTGGAAAACTCCGGAACCTTCAAACCATATAATATTAGACAATCATTCTGAGTAATCTTCAAAGACCAAGAAGAAACAAAGCAAGGCATTTGTGATAAAATAAATGAAGACTGAGTATAAAGCATCATAAATGCCATCACTACATTTTTGTACAGTGTTTACATGTGTATATGCAAAAAAGGAATGTAGTTGTGTTAGGGTGGCAAGATTACAGGTGGTTTTATTACTAGCATTATCATTTCTAAATTGGTACTATTCAGTGCCTTTCCAATGAAAGAAAAAGACAGACAGACAGACGCAACCCAGCACCAAGGAAAGACCCAGGAGGACCAGGGCTGGGATGTGAGGCAGAAATTGAGAACCGTCCTACATACCCGGAAGGAGGAGGCCAGGCAGACCCGAGGGGAGGGGAAGCCCTCTAGGTATGGAGAGGGTTGTAATTAGTCTGATGCTAATTACAGAAGTCTCACTAGCTTATTAATTTTTTTGACAGACTCAATGAAGACTGAACTCCTACATGAAGCCAACCTGGGTTCAGAGGCACATCTCCTGAGTGGCCATCCTCCTCCTTCTCAAAAATCTAGCCTTTTCTTTTCTTTTCTTAAGGACAGCAGTAAAATAAAATTTAGTAATAGAAACACATACCCTGGAGAAATTAAAACTCCTGCCTTAAATGGAGAAATTCAAGACATTTCAGGGAACTAAAGGGGCTTGAATAAGCAACTGAACTACCGGGAAATATAAAGAAAAGAGCAAACTACTCAGCTTAGTATTAGAGGCCCCTCTGATAAAAGTTCCAACTCATCCTTCTGCTATTACCTCCTATTTCTCACCACAGACACCCCAGGCTCCAGCCAAACAGAACCACCAATGCTCCCCAAACACCTTCCTCACTTCCCCACCCCAACTCTGCTGCGGCTGCTGTACCCACCGGAAAGCCCCCCTTTCTCCCTCATGCCCGCTCAGGTCTCACCCACCCGCCAAGGCACAGCTCAAGCCGGGTCCTCCGCAAAGCCCAAGCCAGTCCTGAACCCTGAACGCATCTCTCACCCTCTGAAGGGGACCCGGAGCGCCTGGAATCTCTAAAGGAGTCACAGACAGTCTGCCCTACAGTACAGGTTTCTGGGTAACTGCCTTTTCTACCACATTCAACTTGAACAACTCAAAGCAAAGACCCCTTCAGGCTCCTGTGTGGAACTCACCACAGGGCCTGGACTACAAGCACACAGTAGGCCTTCAGTGAACACTCCCCCAAAAGACAAGGAGGACAGACACATCACCTCTGTGGAAAGAAGCCACTTCCTACCTCGGTCACTCCGGTTAAGCAAGGCAGACACGAAGGTGTGCCCTTCTGTGGCCCAGGGCAGGGGAGGGATGCATCCTGCTCTTCTGACTGCCAGCCTTCGTGAGTCTCCACTGTCCTCCCCAGCTGACCGTAGTCTGCTCGGCCCCAGGTAAACACCTTGCCAGTTACTAAAACAAAAACGAAACTTGAATTAAGGCTATATTCCATGGCTGTGCTCCCATGGGTGAGCAAAGAACTACAAGAGAAAGTGTGATCACTCGTTTCAATACCAACTACCACGCAGCAGGGGCCTTCCTATCTTCCTGTAAAGAAAGCTCCCGCATACACATGTTTACAGATGTGGGAAGTAAGGCTCAGAGAGGTGAGATGTCTGACTTGACCAAGACCCAACAAGGGGTGAGTGCCAAAGCTGGGTTCCAACAGAGGCTGCTTCTACGGCCTGGGCTCCTGCCGTTTAATAGATGTAGACATGGCCACAGGGAACACTTGGACCGCTCTGTATGTAACACTTCTAATCCCCCTCCCCTCCTCCACACCCACCTTGCACTTTGCAGGGGGAAATGATATCTGTTCTTGGGCTCGCCTCCCTCTCATCCAATCCAGAGCCCCCCACCAGCCACCGTGAGGTTCCCCAGGTTCCTGACTTGCTCCAGGCCACAATCTCTCCGCGGCCACTGGCATGTGTTTCCCCCTCCATGTAATACGGAAGACCTTCCAGAGTCTGTGCTCTTACCCACAGGAGCAGTGCTAACAGTCCCAAGGCAAGTGCCTATGAGTGCTAGAGGGAAGGGAGTGAGAGGGAAAGAAAAACAGACAAAACCACTTGGAGCCAGAAAAGCAGTCAGTCCCCTGGATGCACCCCCTGGGAAGCTGGCCAGTGCTAAAGATGACTGAAGAAAATGAAGTTTGGAAAAAAGAAACTGGCCTTTCTTCTCCCAGATAAGAGAGAATTCACCAAACTTACTCAGTTGTACCAAGTGCCGCGTTTGTTATTTCAACAGAAATGCAAAATCTGATGAGGCATAGATTATTAACAGATTCTCTGCAATAAATATGCATAACCATGTGCGCTGTATAAATTCTTTATACATGTTTGTTTTAACAAAGAAAAATTTTGCTTAAGAGACAAAACACCAAGTAATGCATATTAAACTCTAGACAAATCTACTACATACTCTGTGTTTTAGTATCAGAGCTTCATCTGGCCCCACATTCAACATATGGTTTATAGTGTCAGTGAGAAAACAACCAGAGAACTCACAGGGGAAATGTCAGAGTTGTGAAGGGGTACAGGGCTCTGCGGGAATACAGTTCTCAGGACCAAATCTGCTCACAGACACCAACGTCGAAACCAAGAAGTTCTTCCAGGCTTCCTCAAAGAGGGAACCAAGTCTGTGCAACCCATGGGGTAGCGGATATACTACAAGAACAGGGAGCGGGTCCATTCATATGTGCTGTTTCCTGGCCTCACACGCACTGTTCCTTTTGCTGTACATGCCCTTTCCTTACATCATTCACCTGACAAACCATGATTCAACCTTTAGAGTTCAGCTCATGGATCCCAGTTCTGCAAAACCTTTCTTGACTTTTAAACCCTCCCCAGAATGGAAGAAACCTCCTTCCTGTGAGCCGCCTTTATTACTATACTCATCAACCACTATGATCCCATTTAACAGGTGAGAAAATTAAGAGAAGTGACCTGCCCTTGGTCACACAGTTAAGCCACAACTCCTACTAGTCCGTGGCACACTCTGCATTGGTTATTCACACTGGCCCACATCAATGTCTAAACATTCTTCCTTCACTTCTGTAGGATTAGCTCAGTTCAGTCGCTCAGCCATGTCCGACTCTTTGCAACCCCATGAACCACAGCACGCCAGGCCTCCCTGACCATCACTAACTCCCAGAGTCCACCCAAACCCATGTCCATCAAGTCGGTGATGGCATCCAGCCATCTCATCCTTTGTCGTCCCCTTCTCCTCCTGCCCCCAATCCTTCCCAGCATCAGGGTCTGTAGGATTGGGGAGAGGGAAAAGCTCAAGTGCCCAGGACCCACAAAGCATTCCCAACTGGAAAACTGTTCCTCTGCTTGAACTGGCTGGGATTTACCACCAGGCTGCCTTAGCAAGAAGAGCCCCAAGAAGCCGGAGGATGAGACTATTTCTTCAAGGACACTAGCATTCCTCCGCTGAGAGGAACTGGCAAGTTGCTAACTGCAAGACTACAGAAAGAACTGTGTAATCACAAACCCGACAGTGAATCCTTTCTTATCAAGTAAGACATCTTAGAACCTTCTCTGCTATTGATTACTGATGTCCAAGATGGGCAAGACTGCCAGAATATGGTGCTACCATGATTACATTTCCAATAGCAATTCAACCATTCCACTTATATAGCACTTTTCACCTTCAAAGCACTTTACAAAGATGAACTAATTAATCTCCATGCTCCCTGGGGATGCCAGACATTTTATTAGAGACAGTCAGGCTGCCTGGATGGCCAGCCTTCGGGCTCCAACCTAGGATTGATCAGTCAGGTAGGTCCACTCCCTGAAGCTGTTTCTCCCCAAAATACACTTTGCATCAGAAGGCTCACAAGGGACAGAGGGAGTGATCCCGTTTTTCTTTTCCTTTAAGCTGACCACCTCCCAGGGGTCTAGCATATTCACAGACCATATCTCAATCAATCCTCATAAGAATTCTGGGAAGTATAGATTAGTAAGCTTATTTTACAGATAAGATTAGATGACTTGAGAGGTTAGATGACTTGATCAAGTCCATGAAACCAGCAGGTGATAAAAAGCAAGACTTAAACCTCTGTCTTCTGATTCTAAGTCCAACGGCAGATTCAATGATTGCACAGCTGCTGTCACAAACTGAGGAAGCCTGGCTGATGAAACAGCCTTTCTCACAATGTTTGAAGAGGAGGAAAACTCAGATTAAATGGATATGTTTTGTGTACCATCCAGCTTTCCTCACTAGAATGGCCTCCTTCCCAGGAGACCATTCAGAACTTGGAACTACAAGCATGGAAATAAAGGCATTAAACACAAGGATTACGATTTTTAGGTCACCTGGAGTAAAAGAAAACAATGAATCCACATACAAAAGATGTTCATTAATGGACTGTAGATAAATATCTGCCTGCCTCTAGCTGAAGCAAGCTGGCAAATCCAAGGACATTCAGATCCCAAATGTATAGCAAATGAATCTTTACCTTACAGTAAATAATTGTACCGGGCTTCCCCATTGGCTCAAGCAGTTAAGAATCCACCTGCAATGCAGGAGACGCAGGTTCTATCCCTGGGTTGGGGAGATCCCCTGGAGGAGGAAATGACAACCCACTCCAGTATTCTTGCCTGGAAAATCCCACGGACGGGGGTGTCTGGCAGGCTACAGTCCATGGGGTCGCAATGAGTCACACACAACTGAGTACACAGCATATCAGCACAAATAATTATATATTACTGTGATTTAAAAAATAGATATATTAATGTCATCCAACAAGCATAGATGTGTGTCTCCAGATAAATGGGAGAAACAAGATACAGCTCAAAATAAAGTCAGCAAGTAAATGATAATTTAAAGGCACATCCATGTGAGAGTTAACACAGGATAGCCAAGAAACATACATGGTCAAGGGTCCCAACGCAATGGGGAAAACAACCGAGCCAGATGAGTGGTATTGACAAGGAAGGTCTAGGGAACTTGGAGGGAGCGTTCCAAGTTGGAATTGTACCAGCAGGCTTGATGAAACAGGTAGCGTTAAGGTGAATTTCTGGATAGGAAAAGAAAATGAGAAAATCAGGGAGAACATCCCAGGAGCAGGGAGAAGGGAGAAGCAATGACAGAAATCCAAAAGCACGAGGTGGGCAGGTGGAGGGTCATGAGGCTGGGAGGTGGAAGTGAGTCAGGGCTGCCAGGCTGGGGCCACCACAGGGCCATGGCAGGCTCAGGGTCTGGACCTGACCTTCAAGACTTGTTTGCTTGCACTTCTATCAGCAAAATACTTTCAACACACCACTGATTATATATACATATATATATATACATATATATTCATTTATTTATTAAAGTATGCACTTGCATTATACATATTTGTGAATTAGATACTTTTATGCAAAGACAAAGATAAAAGTAAAGGTGGAGAAGACTCTTGAGAGTCCCTTGGACAGCACAGAGATCAAACCAGTCAATCCTTAAGGAAATCAACCCTGAATATTCATTGGAAGGACTGATACTGAAGCTGAAGTTCCAATACTGTGGCACCTGATGCCAAGAACCAACTCATTGGAAAAGACCCTGATGCTGGGAAAGATTGAGGGCAGGAGGAAAAGGGAGCAACAGAGGATGAGATGGTTGGAGGGCACCACTGACGTAATGGACATGAGTTTGAACGAACTCTGGGAGATAGTGAAGGGCAGGGAAGCCTGGTGGGCTGCAGTCCATGGGGTTGCAAAGAGTCAGACACGACTTAATGACGGAACAATAACAACAACACCTTTATTCAAAACTACCCAGCATAAAAGACCCTGATGCTGGGAAAGACTGAAGGCAGGAGGAGAAGGGGACAAAAGAGGATGAGATAGTTGGATGGCATCACTAACTTGATGGACATGAGTTTGAGCAAGCTCCGGGAGTTGGTGATGGACAGGGAAGCCTGGTGTGCTGCAGTCCATGGGGTCACACAGTCGGACATGACTGAGCAATTCTTACCAGCCCCTTCTTACTGACAGGGAGAAGGTTCTAGAGGTGAGGAGAGGGGATAAGCAAAGTCACAGGAGGAGTAAGTTAAAAGGGAAGGGAAGGAAGGAAAAAAGCCACTACAGTGACACAAGCCTGAGATGTATCAGCCATGGCCAAGGCTGAAGTCACGAGGGGCTGGGTAGGTAAGAATTTGCGAGGCTTGACACCCCATTTGATGTGAGAGAAAGGGGGTGGGAGGAGAGAAACAGCACTCTGATTTCAGGACTTCAAGGTTAGTGGGAAGGCGGTGGTGCCACGAAAAGAAACAAGGGGGCAGAGACGCTAGACTGGGGGTTCCACTGTTGGGACTCAGGCAGTGGTTTTTCGTTACTAAGTGATTTAAATCCTATGGGGCCTTTTGATAAGCACCTTAACGAAGAGTCAAATACAAATAAATGGGGAGTGAATGAGGAGAAAGAAGACGAGGTGCAAAGCCCTGGTTGCTCTGGGGTCAGAGGAGACTTGGGAAGGGGAGTGGCTGGGGAATGGTCATGGAGCCAGCTCCCTCTACCATCCAGGGGGCTGCCCGAGATGTTGGTAAGAGAAGCAGCTCCAACAGTATCATCAGCCCTCAGGGGAAGAGGAATCTTCACCCTATTCAGAAAAAGGGGTCCTGAAGGTGACAAGAAGATACATTACAGTGTAATACAAGGACTATCCATATTTTCTTAACAGAATCTGTCCCAGGAGGAAACAATGCCACTGAATGTATCAAAATGGAGTTATAGCAAATAGAGGTGGATGTTATAAAAAGAATCCCACAGGGCAGGTAGAGCAAAGTCCACACAACCTCTTCAGTCCCTCCCACCTGGAATGTTCCAGGATGCTATGACACCTTCTAAAGTACACACACACACACACACACACACACACACACACACACACAAGGAGAAAACCTCTGTGCACTGAGGAGTTATATTTATAATTCACCTGTTTACAAACACCTATTCCTCTCAGGATTATTAATTCTAAGTCCTTGGAGTATAAGAACCTCATTTCTGTAACCCATCCTCCGTTCTGCCATGTGGACAGAGACTTTATAAAAAGGCACTTGATGATAAAAACCAAGAAGTTTTCAACACAGAACTAACTGCCCGAGAGTCACCAAGCAGGAGAGTGGAAAACAGAGAGTGGAGCTCAGAGTACAGGCACCAGACGCCAGCACACCAGGCTACTAACCTCGAGTAGACATGTCACCCTGCTGTTTCTCAAGGCCTCCACACCGCTTCCCTCCATCTCATTCAGCTAGCCAACTCCTACTCACTCTGCAGCTCTGCTCAGTCCTCAACCCAGATCAGACTCTTCTGTGCAATGATCTCAGAGAACCACTTCCCTCATCTGGGGAGCACTTGTCTCAGTTTATAAATGTACACTCATTAGAAGGACTGTTGATTAAAGTCTGTCTCCCCTCCAGAGAGTTGGCTCATGATAGCAGGCGCTGTGTCTGCCCATTCCTGTATCTTAGAAAAATGCCCAGCACAGAGTAGATGCTCAATAAAATATTTGTTGCCAGAATGAACAAATGAACAATCTAACTATCTCCACTTACCTACTTCTTACTCCCCACTACTAACCTTTGTCACTTGCTGGCTCTATAATCTTGAACAAATGACTCAACATACAAAAAATGGGAATAAGAACACCTTCTTTGTTGGGCTGTTGCAAGGATACTTTTTCACAAAGTGCATGACACATAACAGTAAATGTTAGCTCTATTACTACTATCCTCTGCAACTCAACACCAGGATTCCCATCGCTCCACTCCCAGTTTCTACCAACTTGCCAAATCTTCTCTGCCAGCTGTCAACTACCAATATCTTAGGGCCACTGCCTTTAATGACAATAAGAAAAGAGCACTGAAGTTTCACCATTGGATTTGAGGATTCTTATTAGATACAAGCAGAGTATCTGGCACATCTCATCACACAGCACAAATAAATTTAAACTCAGGGGTAAAAAGGAAGAGGGTGGAAGTGAGCAATGGAAAAGAGATGAGGCAAAGAGAGCTGGAGAAGATAAGATGCTTTAACCAGAGACTCAGAGACCTGGATTCTAAACCAGGCTTCTCTCCAAGACTACATTACCTTGAACATGTCCCTTCCCTTTGAGAACCTACTTTTCCCATCCATACAGTAAGAGGACTGGGATGGATGACCTCTGAGACACTCTCCTGGTCTAAACTTTAATAATGATGTCTAAAAATTTTCAGAGTCAAAATGAGTGGGGTACAAGGAAATCAGAACTGAGAGACACGTGTACCTCAATGTTCACTGCAGCACTGTTTACAACAGCTAGGACATGGAAGCAACCTAGATGTCCATTGGCAGACGAATGGATAAGGAAGTTGTGGTACACATACACAATGGAATATTAATCAGCTATGAAAAAGAACACATTTGAGTCAGTTCTAATGAGGTAGATGAAACTGGAGCCCACCATACAGAGTGAAGTCAGAAAGAGAAACACCAATGCAGTATATTAATGCATATATATGGAATTTAGAAAGATGGTAATGACGACCCTATATGCAAGACAGCAAAAAAGACACAGATGTAAAGAACATCTGTCTCCCACTTTTGGACTCTGTAGAAGGCGAGGGTGGGATGATTTGAGAGAATAGCACTGAAACATGTATATTACCATACGTAAAATAGATGACCAGTGCAAGTTCGATGCGTGAAGCAGGGCACTCAAAGCTGGTGCTCTGGGACAACCCAGAGGGATGGGGTGAGGAGGGAGGTGGGAGGGGGGTTCAGGATGGGGGAACACATATGCACCCATGGGTGATTCATGTCGATATATGGCAAAAACCACCACAATACTGTAAAGTAATTAGCCTACAATTAAAATAAGTAAATTAATTTTAAAAATGAGTGGTCCACAATCTAATTTTATTGGCACCTTTTGAATATTTAGTCTGACCAGTGTCCTCAAATAAAACATCCACTTTAATATCAAAGACCACCAATGTGGTTAACAATCCTTTTTTACTTCAGTACAGTTGATTTATAATGCTGTGCCAATATCTGCTACACAGCAAAGTGACTCAGTTGTACACATACATAGTTGATTTACAATGTTCTGGTAACCACTTTCAAAAATTGGAAGCCTGGCTGTATATCTTATTTTTTCTTTTTTTTTTTTTTGTAAAATTTCCCAAGCCTCCAAAGTTGTACCATGAAGCACATCACATAATGAAGGTTTGGAATTTTTTTTAAATTAATATAGAAATAAAAATTCTAAACATGAGCTGTCCAGCTAAAACAAAGTAATCTGCAAAGAGATTGAATAAAAACAAGGGTCTGGGGAGAATTATTTATTGGGAGCTGACTCGGTGCGAAACTCTATTTTAGGCATTGCCATGAAGTTATATAATTTGATCAACACTGAACAATGGGTGTGAACCCCATTTTACAGAAAAAGAAATAGGTCACAGACGTTAAATGACTTGCTCAAGATCACACAGCTTGTGAGTGACAAACCTGCAACAATTATGATAATGATAATAATGTGTGTTCTAAGTGGTTTAGGTCATGTCCGACTCTCTGCAACCCCATGAACTATTAGCCTGCCAGGCTCCTCTATCCATGGGATTTTCCTGGCAAGAGTACTGGAGTGGGTTACCATGCCCTCCTCCAGCGGATCTTCCCAACACAGGGGTCAAACCCACATCTCCTACGTCTCCTGCATTGCAGGTGGATTCTTTACCACGGAGCCACCTGGGAAGCCCCAGTGATAATAACACTAACTTCATACCATACTCTTGACATGGATTGTCCCATTTAGTCCATGAAACCACCCTGTGAGAAAGCATTATTACAATCCTCAAGGTACAGATAAGTTAAAGCGTAGGGAGAGGTGAGTCTCAGGTTCAGAGCTTAGGGCTGCCCCTAGTCAGTGCCCCTGGTCACTGCCCTGCAGGGGACCCACCAGTCCGTGTCTGGCTCACACTGCCTCTCCAAAAGTGAACAGTGCATGGGCTGCCCGAGGCTGTTCAGCATCACAAGGACACTTGTGCAGGCTAGGGGCACAAAGCTGGCCTGGTCAGTTTACTAAGGGAGCTTCATCCTTGGCCCATACTACAGACATGCCAGGCACTCCACAGAGCTGCTTCATTTTCATCACTGACTTTATCAGCTTTTCAATTGGGGGCACTGGTGAGAAGTCCAGACAGACTGTACCTGAGGAGCCCTGGTCCAGCTGCAGGGCTGTTTATACCATGCAGGACAGGGGCTTCCCAGACAAACACAGAGAGGGCTGGTTTCCTCTCCAGTCCTGGTGAGGGAGTCTCAGGAAGCCCCGGTCCTAGACTATTTAATGTGTTTAGCTCTCTTGGCCTCCACAAGCCCATCCCTCCAACACCTCTGCTCTCTCAGCACCGATGACAGCCCCTCTGTCAAGGGCACATTCCACCTCCTCGCTCCCAGGCCTCAGGGTTGTGCTGTGCCCCAGCCCGTATTGCCAGTCGGCCTACTTGTTCCACCCACAGGATTCCTTCCCACCCTTCAGGGCCTGGCTCTAATGCCACTGCCTCCCTAAAGCATTCCATTATCCCCTAAGTCAAAACAGGCCATCCCTTTCTTAGGAGCCAAGGGCATGGTGCTTGTACCCTGTTCCACCTATCCTATGCTGCCAAATAGGAGATCATTTGATGACATGTCTTACATCACCCACTGTCTCAGTCAAGGTTCTCCAGTGAAAAAGAACCAGGTCCTACAGAGCAAGATGTAGCAGAAGGAAATGGCTCACCCAGTTATGGAGGCTGGCAAGTCCAAAATCAGCAGAGCCAGAGTCCAAGTTCAGAGGCTGTGAGTTGGTGTCAGGCACGAGAGTTTTCTCTTACTCAGAGAAGAGTCAGCCTTTTGTTCTATTCGGGTCTTCAACTGATTGGATGAGGCCCACCCACATCAGGGAGGGCAGTCTGCTTTACTCAGTCTACTTATATGAATGTTAATCTCCAAAAACACTCTTACAGAAACACCTGGAATAACATCCGTGCAAATATCTGGGCACCTATGGCCCAGTTAAGGTGACACATAAAAAAGGAACAACCACATAAACCAAAGAATGCAGAACGGTGACCCTTCTTACGCTCTCTGTATTCCTCACAGCACCTAGCACAGGGCCTGCCTGGAGCAGGTGCTCAGTGTTTGCTGAAAGGAAGAAGAGTTACAGGCATTGCTTACCACAGGCTTTTGTTGGCCACAGGATGCCACCGACCATCCCAGCCCACTCCCCGAAAGAGAAAACAAAACTGAGGGAAATAAATAACTGAGGGAAATAAATTAAAAAAAATAAAAAACTGAGGGAAATAAATAAAACTGAGGGAAATAAATAACTGAGGGAAATAAATAAAAAACTGAGGGAAATAAATAACTCTTCCAAGTTACTTGGAAGAGTAGTAGTTACAGACTACTCGGAAGCAGAGCCAAGCACTCTCAATATTCAACAAATAGTTCCTGAGCATTGTCTACACACCAGGTGCTGTCCTGGAGCTAGGGGCCACAGCTGGGAAGGAAGGAGACAAAACTCCCTTCCATGGTGAGGTTTATATTCTAGCGGGGGGCAGAGGCGGGCGGAGGAAGACAGAACAACGGACAAAAATCACATGAAACATATTCCCTGGCAAAAGTGCTAGAGAGAAATACAAAGTAGGGAAAGGGGACAGGCAAAGCTGGCATGGGAGGGGGAGGCCAGGACAGGTCCCCACTTCCTGTCTGGGGCTTTTCCTCTGTAGCACACCTCCTTTCTTACAGGAAGAATCTTGCATTGAAGATGACCTCACCCAGCTCCTGAAGGGGCAGTGAGACGGCTCTATAACTACCTCTCAGGACTATGACAAGAAAGGAGACAATAAATATGGAAGCACTTTACAGACTCTAAATAGAGGAACTGGCCATATGACTGCTACTCTTTCTCCAAAGCCAGTTTGCACAGAACCATCCTGAGAGGCTGGGCGGCGATCCCTGGCCCTGAGGACACTTCTCTGGCCGAGTGCTAGGGCTTCCTGCTCCTCCAGGGGCCCAGTGGCACATGGACCACCAGTCAGACCTAGCAGTCACTTGGCACCCAGAGGAAAAAAAAAAATCCCTAATAGAGGCTGCTGGCTCTGCAGATGTTTTCCATCTCATTCCACATTCCAACTCCAAAGCTTCTCTGAACACTTTCAGAGTCTTATTAATAACATTTTAAAATGTAGATTGCTGCCTAATCTTAGCTGCGTAATTAAAAAAATAATCTTGCTTCTCTCCCTCCCGGCAAGAAAGGGAACTATACCCCAGGGCTTCTGCAGCTAAGAATCACACCCTGCAGAAAAGCTAGCAAGAGCCTGGGTGGGGGTGGGAGGGTGGCGGGTAGGAGTTGGGGGGAGTTGAAACCAAGAAGGGAATCTAATCCTTGATTTTCAAGAAAATGGAAAACGAGACTGAAGGAGGCGAGGGACTTGCCCAAGGACATACAATGTATTTTGGCGGAGCCAGAATCGGAATCCCAGTTTCCTGCTTTCTAAGAGCCTCTGTCCATGGCCTTGGGAGAGGAGAGGAAGCAGGCCACCAGGAAGTTATTGAACCTAGACTTCATATTAAAAAGCAAAGACCTCATTTTGTCAACAAATAGTCGAAGCTATGGTTTTTCCAGTAGTCATGTATGGATGTGAGAGCTGGGCCATAAAGAAGACTGAGCGCGAAGAACTAATGCTTTCGAATTGTGGTGCTGGAGGACTCTTGAGAGTCCCTTGGACAGCAAGGAGATCAAACCAGTCAATCCTAAAGGATATCAATTCTAAATATTTGTTGGAAGGACTAGTGCTGAAGCTGAAGCTCCAATACTTTGGCCATCTGATGCAAAGAGCCGACTCATGGGAAAAGACTCTGATGCTGGGAAAGACTGAGGGTAGGAGGAGAAGGGGACGATAGAGGATGAGATGGCTGGATGGCATCACTGACTCATGGACATGAGTTTGAGCAAGCTCCGGGAGTTGGTGATGGACAGGGAAGGCTGGTGTGCTGCAGTCCATGGGGTCGCAAAGAGCTGGACACGGCTTAGTGGCTGAACAACAACAAGGAGCCTGTACCTGTGTGAGTCTCCATGAGCAGCGCTCAGGGTGTCAGGACGAACAGCTACAGGTTTCAACCGTTGAAGGTGACTGTGGGACCAAGACTCAAAATTCTTCCATTTCGTTCAGACTCACAGAGCACCAGAGCAGGAAGGGTCCTCAAGGGACTCAAACCCCACCCCCAGCATGTGCTTCAGCCAGAGATGTGCAGACCAGTGAGCAATGTGACTGACTTACCCAAGGTCACATAGTGGGTTAGAAGCAAAACAGGACTAGAACTCAGGTCATTCTGACTTCTAGCACATTCTTCTCACAGATTCTTAGAAAAACCCCAGTCAACCTATCAACGCTTTCATTGTCACCTGTATCAGTTAATTACCCAAGGCCTCCCGGGCTCCTTGGCAGAAGAGAACAGAGGCCAGAGGGCCTACACGGCCTCTCACTGCCTGCCTCCCTGGCACGGCGTCCTGGAAGGCCCAAGGGCAAGGTAACGGAAAGACACACACCCCCACCCTTATCTCAGAGTTCTCCTCTCCCCACCTAGAACTGCCGTCCTGGCCCTGAACTTCGCCTGCAATTGCTGTCTCTTGCAAATGATCATCAGCAGTTTCCATCTCTGTGAAGTTACAAAAAAAGAAGAAGAAAAAAGGCCAAGCACTGCGCCCAGCTGTTGGTGAGGCCGAGTTTTCCACTGATGACGATGACTCACGGTGCCCAAGCTGGAGGCTGAGCTGGGAATGAGACTTGGGAGATCCAGCAGGGCCAAGGGAAAGCCGCAGTTCTCCAGCACGCCTGGGCCTGCAGAGAGGCGCTGCCTGGGTCCCTCGGGTGAATCCCCAGCGCTCGGCTGTGTGAACACAGCGCCCCCTGCAGGCCAACCTGAGGCCAGCAGGACCAAACCATTACCTGGGGCCAGGGCATCCTGCAGAACTTAGCATGGCATCCAAGCTGTTACGTTAGGAAACCAGGGTTCCACCTCTGAAACCCCAAGAGATCCCACAATACGATTTGCATCCTTGGCTTTCAAAGAGAAACCGAACTGTCAGTTAACAGGAGCCCCAGATTAAGATCTTCAAGCAGAGAGGCAGAAGTTGCCCCTGAACTTGGGGAGGGCAAATAATTCACCTAGGGGTAGGAGCAAGGAGGGAAAGCAGCCTGTCCCATGATGCCAGTCTGTGATCAACCGGCGAGAACATCTTGGGACCTGACTCTGGATGGTGCCTCTCGAATTTCCTCTAACCCCGGGAACTGTCCCAGGTTCTTCAGGAGCATGTGTGTGTGTCCAGTTGCTCAGTCATGCCTGACTTTTTGCAACCCCGTGGATTGTAGCCCGCTAGGTTCCTCCATCCATGGGATTCTCCAGGCAAGAACACTGGAGAGGTGAGTATAAAAGACCTACTGGAGAGACTTCCCTGGCAGTCCGGTGGTTAAGACTGCACTACCAGTGCAGGGGACGTGGCTTCAGTCCCTGGTGGGGAAACTAAGATCCCGCATGCCACATGGCACTTAGGAGCCCGAAAAGAGCGGCACTCACAGACGTGGGGCATTCTCCCACCCCCACCTTGGAGGACCCTGCGAGAGGGAGACCTGAGAAGCAGGACGAGGTCAGGAAGAGTCTGTAGAAGTGACGCCACTCACTGCTGGTGCCCCGAGAGCCGCCCCCTTGCCCAAGCAGTGGCAGTAAGGAGCACCACCACAAGAGGCCATGGTCCTCCGACCATTACGATCAAGCACTCAACAGGAAAGGGAAGAGAGTCAGGTGCGGAGTCCCAGTAATTTCACCAAAAGGGGCACTGCAAGTTACACTCCCACTGCTCACCTGGAGGTCCAAGGCCTCATGGTGTGAAGAAGGGCCACCAGGCCAGATCCACAGAGGGACAGCCTGTCTTCCCCGTCCACATCTGATCTCTCCCACTCTGCTCCCTGAGCCCATCTGTCCCTCAGGCCTGAGAAGAAACATCCTTTTTATCAGTACCCCACCCACCAACAAATTCCACCACTGTGACCCTTCTGTTAAAGCCCAACGAGGTTTAAGGTGACCTCCGGGGACTGACACTAAGTCCCACCAGAGACAGACAGCACCAAAGCTACAGTGCCTTCCCTGAGCGGCTGGCTTTTCCCGGGCCAGGGACTGGGAAAGGCATCTGCTGCACGGGGTTTTTCATTTCATAGGATCAGCTCCAACCAAATCAGCAAAGCACTGTTACTATGGACCATCTGCCAGGACCCGGAAACAGCCCTGTTACATAAAGGGGCTGGTGTAATGAAATTTATTAAACTGGATTCTTCCTTCCTCCGCAAAGGAGATGAAGCAATTAAAGTCTCTCTCATGAGAGGCGCTGCAAGGCAGTGGAAGGGCCCTGGGCTCAAGACCCCTGGGTTCTAATCCTGGCCCTGTGTCCATGAGCTGTGGGACCATCTCCCCAGGCTTCTGTTTCCTCATATTTCAAGTAAGGATGAGAAGGTCTCTTCCAGCATTAAAATTCCATGACTTCTTACTGTTTTCACCAAAATCGCCAAAAAGTAAGCATACATTGATATGAATATTGTACCTTAGAGTTGTCTGAAGAAGAGCGGTACCTTCATATTTGCAGACTAAATAAGAACAGTGCTGAGCAGAGCCCCTGGCCCAGGGGCTGGCTCGGGGAAGGTGTGCAGAAGAGAGACCAGAGCTTGGAACCTTCTGTCACCAGGCAGGAAAGGCCCAAGGGAGTCACACGTAGTTCTCTGGTAAGCAGTACTGTCAATGAGCCCCGGCCTGTGCACACAGCAATCTGCATGTATTGGACACAGCGCCTTCACATCCAGGGTCTGGCTTGATCCTCCTTGTAACGCCCTCCAGTTGACAAGGTGGCACTGCCGACCCCATTTCACACTGAGCAAGTAAGGCCAAGTAACCAGATGGGGTGAGGCCACGTCTCTTAACCTCTCTTCCTCACACATACAATGGAGAGGGAGCCTTGCTCGGCAAACTTTGTGTAAGGATTAAACAGACGATTTTGCAAAGCCCTGGCAAAACGCCTGGCACACAGTGCGTGCTTGGTAAACACGAATAACCATTCCCTACACCCTCCATCTCCTCGGGGAGGTGTAAGAGAAACCCCAAAGCTGCTCATCCTCAGGCCCTCAAGAAATGATTCAAGATGGAAGGAAATGTGATGCAGTCCCTGGGGCCCGAGACAGCTCCCCAGAGGGTGAACCAGTGAGCCAGGTGACTCCAGTCCCCACCTGTCTTGCACTTTCTATTAGTCGCCCAGATAACAGGGGAGAGGACCCCCTAAGAATCTGTGGTACCTCAACATCAGCCAGAGAAGAGGCCAGAGCAGAAAGCTGCCTATAAGAGCCTCTCTGAGGCAGGGCCTCCCCTCCCTTGTTCCCGTCTCTCACCCTCTCCCGGAACCTTCAGCCACTCCTCCTACTGCTCACAGTCAAGCCAGAATAAATCCATACCTATATTCCTGAGGGGTTCTAGTCCCTTCTGATCCCGTCTGGCCCCACGGTAAGCAAACTACACCAGGGAGCACTTTCTGCTGCTATACCTTTGTTTGCAGGATTCCTTCTGCCTGAAACGCCCTCCCTTCAGGCCAGCCTATTCAACAAGTGTATGTTGAGTAGTAGAGTGAGGATGTGAAGGAAGGAATGTGCAAATGAATGAATGACATGCTATTCCCCCCTTGAGGCAGCCAAATTAGGGATTATGATTCTCATTTAACAGATGAGGAAAGTCGGACCCAGAGAGGCTAAACGACTAGCCCAAGATCACACAGCCAATGAGCAGCCAAATTAGGACTTGAACCTGGCTCCTTGGGGCACTTTTGGCTGCATCAGGCTTCCTCCTGAGGTAGAAAGTCACTCTTAGATTGGGAAAAAGCTGATCCAAGATTCCTCAAAATGGGCCAATTTCATCCTGGCCCACATCCGAGAGCACTTTAAGGCACTGGCTGTCACTATGATTATTGAGCATTCCCGTGAGACAGGCAAGGTCCCCAGAGGAAGGGCAAGCACAGGGCCATCTGTCAAGAACCTAAAAATGATGGTGCAATTACAGGCCGGTCACTTAATGCTCACTTTTAGAGAGCTCCTGGAACAAATCAATCCCCACCAGGAAAGAGGAGGAGGGTTCTCTGAATGGAAACTCAGCCCTCTTGCCAGGGGCCAAGGAGCCCTTCCCAGAAGCACCCTGTGAGCTCACAGCAGAGCGGGCCCCCCCCCTGCCTCCCGTGGACAGACTGGGCAGCCACGGACCCAAGGCAGGGTCTGGCAGACATGCAGCAGCAGAGCTGGCCCCACAAGCCTGGGGCACTAGGGCTCACCGTCGGCCTCAAGGAGCTGAAGCTCTCTGGCCCTGGGCCTCTCCAAGAAGGTGGGAAGAGGGCAGGGCCTCAGACCAAGTCTCCTGAGCACAGTCTCCAAACGTGGCATCTCTCCCACACCCAAAGCTCTGGGCGCCCATGCCACTAACTCTCACGGAGCCCTTTTCTATGCCAGGGGAGAGCCAGGGAGAATAAACCTAACCTGCTCACACCTGGTGAGGGGAGAGCGATGACAAATGAGTGAACAAACCATACTGCGGTTTCCAGAGGTGAAAACTGCTTGGGTGGAAAATAAAGGTGGGCAGGGAGTAGAGCGCATCTGAGATAGGTGAGGGGGCCACTTTCAGTGGGGCAGACAGTGAGGGCCTCTGTGAGAGGTGCCAGTCGGCAGAGGGTGATGGGCATGTGGAGGCCGCTACACAGGCAGGGCTCAGGGAGATGAGCAGGCCCGGCAGAGGGCCCTGCTGGAGTCCTGCCTTGGACAGGAAAGGCACTTGAGCTCTTCTCAGATGGCCTTCCACCGCCAGGCACCGCCCCCGAACCTGCTCCACAAACACCTGCCCTTCACTGCTTCTCAGGCCCCCTCTCCCCAGCAGCCCACCACCAGTTTTCTCCACAGATGAGAAAAACATATTTGTTCCTCCCTGCCCTCCAGTCTGGGGGAGTCACTTGCTACATTTCTAGGGTAGTCACTTCGAAGGGAGGTGGCAAAGGCAAAATTAAATGAGTCTGACCTTTGATATCAAACAGAGCATGGTTCCAGTGTCTGCTTGGTTAATTAGCTGTGTTACTTTAGACAAGTCACTCAGCCTCTCCGAGCCTCAAGTTCCTCACCTGGACTACAGGGGAGATGAACCCCACCTCAGAGGGTTCTGGGTAGTATGGACGTGTACCCAGCAGAGCATGGGTACTTGGCATGTACCCAGTACATGATATGTGCTTGGCAACATTGGTTCCTTGCCCTACTCTGACCCCCTGAGAATTTTTTTGTTCAACCAATTGTGCTAACTTACTGCAATGTGCAAGGCCCTGGGCCTGCAGATCTGTTGGGTGTGGGGACTCTGAGATGACACTTGACGAAGATTCCATCATGGCACAACCTAACAGGAGGGC
Organism: Antilocapra americana; assembly: GCA_007570785.1. Taxonomy (NCBI): domain Eukaryota; kingdom Metazoa; phylum Chordata; class Mammalia; order Artiodactyla; family Antilocapridae; genus Antilocapra; species Antilocapra americana. Next base: position 17,026,313 of record ML663009.1, read on the forward strand.
CGTGAACCAGAGGACAACTGGGCAGGCAGGAGGGGAGAAGAGACAATGGACACTGCCCTCACTGAGGATGGGAGGGTAGAGATCAAGACCAAGACGGACAGTTAACTACTGACCCTTCTTTTCCCACCCTCGGGTCACTGGTCCATGGCCTAGGCCTTTGTCTCCTGGCTCTTCCTGTGCAGTGGCCAGCTAGAAGCCAAACCAATCTCAGTTCTTGTAACAAGCGAGGTCTCACGTGTTAACTCATGGTGAGACCTTAGATACTGCTGTTGTTGTTTAGTCGCTAAGTCATGTCTGACTCTTCTGTGACCCCATGGACTGTAGCCCACCAGGCTCCTCTGTCCATGAGATTCCCCAGGCAAGAATACTGGCATGGGTTGCCATTTCCTTCTCCAGGAGATCTTCCCAACCCAGGGATCAAACCCAAGCCTCCTGCATTGCCAGTGGATTCTTTACCACTGAGCCACCAGGGAAGCCAGAGATCTTACATAGCTTACTTCTTTCTCTGGGCCCGGGAGTGACCTCTGGGGTGCTTTCAGCTCTGACCTTGCTAATTCTAACTCTGGATGCTGGCTTTATCGGCTCACTCCATGGCTATCTGCCTGCCCACTGCTGCCATCTGGCGGCCTCGTGGGACCAGCTGAACTTGCCTTGGCCAGGCCCTCTGCAAGGCCCTTTTTGCTTCTGCTGCAGCTGGACAGACACTGCATTCCTCTAGACCATGGATCAATGGGTATTCATTGCCAAACACAAAAACCAAAAATAACGCCAAAACTTCAACTCTCTAGCAGAGATGACACAGCTGCAGCTGAGAGCTTGACTTCCCTGCCCAAAGAAAGGAGGTAACCTGCCCAAGGTCACACAGTTGCTGGCTCCCAGACCAGTGCCCATTTCTGCACTGGTGTTTTATTTTCTTTTTTTTTGCAGAGGGTGGAATGTTCTTTTTTGTTTGGGTGGTTTGTTTTTTTTTTTTTTTTTTTTTTTTTGTTTTTTTTTTGGGCCATGCTGCTCCGCGTGTGGGATCTTAGTTTCCAAGCCAGGGATCAAGCTCAAGCCCCTGACATTGGAAGCATGGAATTTTAATCACTGGACCACCAGGGGAGTCCTACTAGAACACAATTCTGCTTTACCACAATGCTTAGGGATAGTGGGCACCCTGGAAACCAAAAGTAAAGTCAACCCAGGGTCAAGGAAATAAAACCTTTGGAAGGTGGCAAACAAACTGTCAGGATTCCTTGCAGACCTCAAGAAATGGCAAGAGAGGACATGTGAACATGTGAGCACTGCTTGCGGAAGTTCACTGGAAATAACAAACTGGAGATGGTCAGGGTGTCTCCTGCCCTTGGAGGACATCATTCACGAGGATGCCTGCAGGTCTTCAGTAAGCCAGCCTCCAAGCAACACCATAGCCCGGATCCTAGGCTGGGCAGGCCACGGAGGGTGACAGGGAGTGAGGAAGACACACAGGTAGCATCGCGTGTTTGCATGGGTTTCCCCCACCAGATGCTTCCCCTCGGGGTCTTATTCTATCTTTTCTTTACCTCCAGGCCTCTTGGCACCTGGCCAAAAGAGCTGGGTGAATGTGTTCACAGGCAAATCCCTCAGATTCCTGTGCAATCAGGAGAAATGTCCACCTTCTGTGCGTGCAACTGATCACATTCTTAGCTCTGGCTATAGCCTTCTTCTAAACCCTATAATAAAGACCCAGAAAAAAAAAAAAAAAAACCCTATGTGACTTAAAGTAGGTCCCTTGCCTTTTCTGGTCTCTATTATCTCACGTATGCATAACTGAGTTCTGCTGGATGGTCTTCAAAGTCCTCTTCAATCTAAAATTCTAGAATTTGAAATCGAGGCAAATCAAGGCCACTCTCCACCTGCAGGGCAGATAGGGCAAGTAGTCGAACAATGCTTCCCTCTAGTGGTGTGCCCTGTCACTGCACCCTCTGGTCTCAGCCCTATCGCTCAACCCCTTTCAGTCTCATCCCCAACTCTGAACGGGAGAGATCTTACAGCTAACCAGGTAAATCCAGGTACAGAGGAGTGAAAGAGAAAGAAAGGACCCAGGCTCAAGGAATCAATGAGACCTCTCAGCTGGTTCCATGACAGTGAAGAAATTCTCCACTTTTAGGAATGAGTGTATCTTGGAGCTCAAAGGACTGTTTGTGACCTCCAATTCCCTTCTTCAGATGAGGAAACCAAGGCTCAGGGATGTGCAGAAAGGTCACAGAGTTTCCTCAGGCCACAAAGCTGACTCATGACTGAGCCAAAAATAGACCTGAGCTTTCCTGCCTCCTTCTACAGTCTCTTGCCTCTTTTCCATGCAACCTCCCAAATGAGGCCCATGGAAGTGATGTCAAGGGCATATACACACAAGAATACACCAGCAAAGGAGCCAGTTCCCTGCACTGAGGGACAAGAAAGTTTATTCACTGACATTTATGGGGGGTATAATCAGGCTGCAAATTACATATTCAGCATAGAAAATACAAAAGAAAAGAAAATTCACCAAACATTCTTTTTGAAAAAAAATATAGAAGTTGTAGGACAGTAACCTTGCAATCTACTCTTTACTTACCATGTCATGAGCATATTCTTCTGTTATTAAATATCCTTCTAAAACATTCTATTTAGTGGTTATATATTCCAACATATGTTTGTACCAGAATTTATTTAACCAAACCCCCTACAATTTCATTTGTTTCCATGTATTTGTTTTTGTCATTATAAATCAGGCTGCAATGAACGGCATTACACTTAATCTTCCAATGTATCCATAATAATTTCCTTAAGTCAGTTATTTTTTTTAATATTATGGAATTTCAGAGCTGGACTGGCCTTTGGATATCCTATTGCTATTGCTCAGATGGGAAGAAGGGGACCAGAGTTCTGTGCCTTACCAGAGGACAAAGAGAAAGCAGCAGAAGCAAGTCCCAAACCCTCCACATATTAAAGTGAAACCTTCCCAAAGGATTTCACACCCCTCTGTGACCACACTGACCTCCCCTTCCCCTGAAACCCTAGAACCTTCAGTGTCTGGGCCACTCCTCTGGCTCTCTGCCATATTTTATAATTTTTCTACTAAATATTTCATCTGTTCACCCAACTATAAAATTCCTGAAGGTAGCTCTGGATTTTACGTTTCCATGTAGTCTATAGCATAGTGCTAATTTCATCTAGGTAAGCATTCCATTTGGAGAAGGGAATGGCAACCCACTCCAGTGTTCTTGCCTGGAGAATTTCATGGACAGAGGAGCCTGGTGGGCTACAGTTCATGGGGTTGCAAAGAGTCAGACATGACTGAGTGACTAACACACAAGCATTCCATTAATACCTGCTGAAGGATTAAGGATAACTAGGAATTTTCTTCCTTGCTGCTTGGGAGAATCATGGGCAAAAATTGGAAAAAGATGCTTCTTTGAAGAGAAAAAGAAATTTAGTTCATGGCTTATAGCATTCTGAGATATGTATTTCTTGAAGTCAGAGTAGCAGGTTTGGGGACAAAAGACCAGGTTCAAGTTTTAACTATGTCCAACTACGTGAACCATGGCAGTACAGTTAACTGATTAGGGACTTGCCTGGAAAGCAAGGATAATAACACCCAGCTTGCCACCTTCCTATAAGAAAATGGAGGTGAAAGCACTTGACAGTGATAAAAGTGGTCGACAAGAGCTAGGACTACTGTTATGTTATTATAAATGGAAAAGGAGTTGCTTCTATGAATCCTGGGATGGCCTCCAGACCTGTGCTCCTGGAGCACCATCTCCTAGTTTCTACTCCACACGCAAATCCATTAGAGGAACCTCTGGCTACACATTTCAGGTAAGAATTGGTGTTTTCTTGAAGCTGAACTTCATATACAGAAGGAACTATTACTCCTGGTTCAAGTTGCTGGGTATGTGTATTTAAATCATGCACATTTCCTCCTCATCTCTGCAGAGAAGGTGACAAGGTGTAAAGAGCACTAGACCCAGGCCATGAGACCCCAGTTCTGTCCTCCCTCCTACCCTCACTCCCTGTGCTTCCACCTCTTCAGGCTTCAGTTTTGCCATCTCTAAGCTGAGAGAGTCAGACCAGATGAGCTTTAAGTTCTCATCCATTCCTGACACGCTAAGGATTCTAGGATAAAAAATAGTGGTTTAAACAAGAAGCAAAAACTACCCACTTCAAAAACAGTCCTCTGGGTTCGGTTTGACTTTCAACCTTTGGGTTTTCAAAGTTCTAAAGCACAAACATCAAGAATTCCAACACCCCTGCTTTAAATAGAGCCCATGAGGTCAGAACCTCCCTGAGCTCGGTTGAGGTTTCATGATAAAGGTCCCAAAGAAGACACAGTAATATACACTATCACCCTATTCTGGAGGGATCTTGGCCCCCCAAACAGAAAAACCAGCATTAAGTACATTTATAAACTCAGTTTAGTGTGAATCAATGGCTGGGCTTGGATTTCACCAATGCTTAGACGTCAAATGCAATAAAATATTTCTCTGTCTGTGATACTTGAAGAAAGGAGAATGGCTCAGATCCGGTCCCTTCCACATGTGCCATCCAATTCCCCACTTTGAAGAAATGAAAGAATAAAAAATATCTCAACTAAAAGGATATAACCAGGAATCAGGAAGATAATGAAGGGAGGGAGAAAAAATTACTGGAAAGTAGAATTGCATTTCCAGCCTCAGTGCTGCCATAAATGCACTTTCTTGCCTCTCTGAATTTTTTCATTTCCCAAGTGAGGAAGTTTCCCTTTTCATTTCTGATTCTTTGAAAGATAAGACTTTGGATCTTTTAAGGTGACACTGAAGAGAGTGAAGAATGTCAAGAACTCTGTGTTGGGGCTCACCTTTTCAGTCCATAGCCTGCATGAGACCACAAGGCTGTTTTGGGGTACTGCATGGCCCAGGGAACACTTCCAGCATCCCCAGGGCAACTGGGCTCTAAACATTCTGACCAACCCCATATTAAGGTTTGGATCTTGTGTAAATCATTCTCCATGAAATTCTAATAAATCACCAGCAACCAGCACTTAGCATCTTTAAGCATTGATCTTTCTGCACTCACCAGGAGAGTTCTGAGTCAACCTGTTACTGATCCAGAGACATTCAGATCTAGCCCCACAGAGACTTCTTCCAGAAAGAGAAGATATGGGGCATTTGACCTCCTGATCACTCCAGTTTCAAAGGACAGAGGAAGCTAAGGTGTACTGAACTGACACAAGCCCAGTCCCGTGCTGGATGCTGGAAGCTTTGATATACCATCTTATTTAATCCTCATCCAAGGTCAGCAATATTTCCCTGTTTTCCTAATGAGGAAATAAGCTCAGAGAAATTAGGCTTATTCATTTGTCCAGCATGCACTGAGTACCTACCTCAGATGTGCCAAGTACTTTGCTAAGCACAGAGGACACAATGCTGAGCAAAACAGATATGGCTCCTGTCCAGATAGGGCTTACAATCTAGTGGGGGTGGGAATGAGTAAAAGAATCCTATAGAAATAGCATAAAGGAGAGGTTGTAGTGCTTGAGAAGAGATAGGGGGAAAGTGCTGAGTCAGGAATGTCAAGGGAAGGCATCCCTGAGGAGGTGATGAGTAAGTTGAGGTCCAGAGGGGAGGAAAATGGATTGAACTAAGTTGAAATGAAGAAGGAGAGCAGGGATAAGCATGACAACTATAAGGAACGTCAGCTGCAAAGGTGCTAAGACGGGAAATACAGGATGCATTCCAGGTACCAAGGCCAGAGGAGAGGTCAGCTAGAGATTAAGGGTTTGCATGGTCAGAAACACGGCTGCAAAGGCGTGCAGGGCCTCGTAACCACCAAGGACTCGTCTTTATCCTAAGAGCAAGGGGGAGGACACTGAAATCTGACACATGGACTTGAAAAGATCATCCAACTGAGAGATGGAGAGCAGAGTGAGTGAGAGGGACTGAATGAATGTGGGAAGATGAGGTCACCAGGCAGGGGCCACTGTGGGACACTGCAAGAGGTGACACGGCCTGAACTACGGGGGGTGCGGGGGTGACGGGGAGAGATGGAGCTGCCACCACACGGTCAGAGGCTGGCAGGGCTGAGAGTCACACCTCGGCCCGTCTGACTCCAAAGCCAGGCTTCTCTCTACCTCGCCACTTATTCATTCATTCAGCAGTCAGCTGCTAATCCTTTACTATGTGCCCAGGCCTGTGCCGGGCGCTGGGGATACAGCTGTGAACAAACACTGCTCTCACGGAATTTACAGCCTAGATGTTAAACAAATAAGAAAGCAGATGAGATGCCCCGCTGGTCCAATGGTTAAGAATCTGCCTGCCAATGGAGGGGACACGGGTTCAATCCTTGGTCCAGGAAGATCCCATATGCCACAGGGCAACTAAGCCCATGCGCCACAACTACTGAGCCTGCGCTCTAGAGCTTGGGAGCCACAACAAGAGAAGCCGCTACAAGGAGAGTCCTCACACCGAACTGGAGAGTAGGCCTGGCTCACCACAACTAGAGAAAACCCACACCCAGCAGTGAAGACCCAGCACAGCCGAGTAATAATAAATAATTTTTTTAAAAAAAGAATGCAAATGGATGTATACAGTTACAAATTGGGGTGAAGGAAGAAGCATGTGATCAGAGATTTTAACAGGGAAAACTACCTGTAAGGCCACGACAATCCTATATTGATCATATCAGAAAGCTACTTGCCCACTGCACGTAAGTGAAAAATCTCAGAAAACTGCCTGTCAGAGCTGGATCTCAAGCAAGGCACCCTGGCCAGTTCATGAGCCCTGTCTCCCGCCCTGCACAGACCCTGCTGAAATAGAAGCCTTTCTAAAAGCACCTGCTAATTCCTTAATATTTATACTCATACACCCTAACCACAGCCACTCCCACTTAGGTATATACTGCATTTTACAATTAGTTAGGACCATTCATGGGCTTCCCTGGTAGCTCAGCTGGTAAAGAATCCACCTGTAATGCAGGAGACCCAGCTTTGATTCCTGGGTCAGGAAGATCCCCTGAAGAAGGGATAAGCTACCCAGTCGAGTATTCTTCAGCTTCCCTGGTGACTCAGACTAAAAGAATCCACCTGCAACATACGAGACCTGGGTTCAATCCCTGGGTTGTGAAGATCCCCGGAAGGAGAGCATGGCAACCTACTCCAGTATTCTTTCCTGGAGAATTACTTGGACAGAGGAGCCTGGCAGGCTACAGTCCATGGGGTCACAAAGAATTGGACACGACTGAGCCACTAAGCACAGCACACAGCAAGCACCGTTCACACAGATTCACTTATTTGAACCCTACAGCAGCTGCCTACAGAAGAGAGGTAACATCCTGGCTTGAGAGATGGGGAAATTGAAGCCGAGACAGGTGAAGTGACTTCATTAAGGTCACCAGCTAAGAAGGTACCCAGATCTGCCATCCAGTTCTCAGAGGAATCACTTCGGGCCAGGAAACCATGAATCTCAGAGGAGACAGCTGAAGGTCACCGAGCCCGGATAAAGTCACCCAGGAGTCCCATGAAGTTCCCGAGAACAATGATCAGGGACGTTAAGCAGCTTGGGAAAGGTTTCTAGAATGCAGCTCCACCAGCCTGAGACACAGGTACCTTGCCAACTTTCCCAGATTAGAACAGGTTCTCCTGGACTCTTTCCAAGTGCTTCTGACTAACGGAGAAAAGTATTTTTCCATCGCAAGCACTGCAGGCAGGCACCAGACTCCTGATGGGGGAGGGCGGAGACTGCATCCCAGAGTCCCATACGGATGAACTGTAAAAGTTATCCTGATACCACATGAACTGCCCTCACTCAGCACCTACCGCTGAGGGTGGCCGTCTTGGGCGGCATTCCTTGATGGTGGCACCACTAACATCTGGGGCTGGGTGTTCTGTGTTGTGGGGGCCACCTCTGCATTGTAGGATATTTAGCAGCACCCCTGGCCTGTACAAACTGGAGGCCAGTAGCACCCCAACCCCAGAGGTGACAACCAGACACGTTTTGAAACCTTGCAAACGTCCCCCAAGGGACAAAGTGGCCTCTGGCTGGGAGTCACTGGTGTAGGGAGTATCACACCAGTAAGGGGAGAGCACTGTCTACTCCCCCGCTTTCATCCTAACCCAATCCAGCCCACCTTACTGGGTGGATCCATGGTCATGGCACACAAGCTGTTTTTAATCAATATCACACCCTTAATGCCTCCAGAATAAGACTGGAGGCAGCCTTCTGTGCTGGTGTGGCTGTAGGTAGGTCCCAGGAACCACTGTCCTCTGGAGCTTGTGAAAACAACTAGAATCGAATAACTCCTTGTTCCAATAATGAGTTGCTTCTGACCCTGTAAGCAAATCTTGTTCCCGTTAACATGAGCAGCTGGGTCTGATTGAACTGGAGGCCCTGGCGTCCACGGCTGCTGGGGAGGAGAGTAAAACTGGTGAATCCAACAGCAGGGGACTCTCATCCACCCAAAACTTATGTGGCAACCAGGACACTCCAACATCCCAGCTTCCAACCACTGCACTCAGAAGAAAGGGGGAAAGGACAAAGCGCACAAACACGAGATCCGAATCAACCAGTTAATTAAACAGATGAAACTTTACCCAAAGGCCATGCTTTCAAGGGGAGGTGGAAACCTGAAGCCGAGCCCCAGAGCAGCTGGGGTGACTCAGGCAGAGTCGGAGACATGGGCTCCAACCTCCCATCCCGAGGGCCGTGCTGTTGGCCCAGACGTGGAGATCAGCGTGAGTTCCAATGGTGCAAAGCTAGAATCAAAGCAGCAGCATCTCTGCCTTTCATTAGTCGGCTGCCTAACCAGTTAACAGGCTTACTGACAGACTCAACTAAACCCACTGCCGCTTGGTAGTAAGTGTACTCTACTGCACTGCAACTCCTGGAAGACTGACTAAGCATGAAACGCCTGCCTGTTAACACCCAGTGACTCACACCGCTGTTAGTGTCTGTGCCACTTCTGCACGGTGACTTGGCTCCACTGAGGCACTGAAATCTGATGCCAGGACTGTCTCCCCTAGTGACAGTGGGCTCCCTGAGGGCAGGGTTAGGATCGAGCACAAGGAAAGGTACAGAAACGGATCCTCAGCATCTGTATGATAGATGGATGGATGGGTAAAACCTTCTATCTCTCTACTCTTAGACTTAAGCCTGTCCACACATGGCAGTGACAGGGCATGCGTGCATGCCAAGTGACTTCAGCCATGAACAACTCTTGTTCGACCCCATTAACTATAGCCCACCGGGCTCCTCTGTCCATGGGGTTCTCCAGGCAAGAATACTAGAGTGGGTAGCCATTGCCTTCTCCAGGGGATCTTCCCAACCCAGGGATTGAACCTGTGTCTCTTATGTCTCCTGCACTGGCAGGCAGGTTCTTTACCACTAGCACCACCTGGGAAGCCCTGACAGGGCATGGCCCGTCTCCTCTGTTTTTTCAAGCTTAGCCCACTGCTCAGAAGGTTTCCAATAAACAATAACCGAATTGAAAGAGACAAACTGAAGCCTTCTGATCACGGACCTCTTTCCAAGGAAAGAGGCCAGAAATCCACACAGTCTACCCTGCCCATTTGAGTATGTTTAGTCTCTTTTAACTAGAAGGTTTAATGCAGCCCATGAATACTTTCTTTGGGAGGCAGTGAAGATACTGATGTGAGCAAGACTAATATGGGGCTTCCTCTCACAGAACTCACTGTCAGGAGGAGAAGAGAAACAGTCAACAATTATATAAATAAGTAGCTACTATGCTCAGAGAGTCTCTTTGAGATAAATTTCTGTAGATGGTCCCAGTCTTTAAGCAGTCTGAACTACTGTGAGGAAAGTCATGATTTGTCTCCAAATGAATGACATCATTAGAGCATCCTCTGAAGCAGTATAGGCGGAAAGTTTATTATACATCCTGGTTATACAGGCCTCTGTTTCAAAGCAATCTTAAAAAAAAAAAATTTAAGAACCAATTAAAAGCATCATGGATGTAAATACTCCTAAGCCAATGTTTGTGTATTCAAACATGTAGTATGTGTGACTGACCAAGGATAACTGAAGCGGACTTGAAAACCTACAGAAGTCAGAAGGCATTGGAATAAGTCATCAGGTATTTGGGGGTCTACAGAGGGGTGTGTTGCTAACAAGCAGACCAAGAGCAGGCAAGGGGACTTCTGAGAACCCCTGAAGTTCAGAAGGCCTTAACACAACAATGGATCTTAAGAATTACAACCTGCCGGCCTGGGAAACTCTTTGCCAGTCAGCAAGAGCCCTAGGAAGGTTGGGAAGAAGGGCGGCCATGAAAAAACAAACCCTGAGAACACGGGAATATGAAGACTAGGAAAGAATTGCCCTAAGGGAAAGATGAGAAACAATGAAGATGAATCAAAAAAAGATAAAGATTCCAAAAGCTGGAGGGCCTGGCCTGGTCAAGTAACGTCTGAGGGAACGCGTGAGATATTTGAATCAATGTGCAGAGTTTGTTAGGGTTAATAAAAACCCAAATCAAAATACCATGCCAGCTATGACTCAAAATAATGCTCCTGCCTTAATCTTGAACATATAACTTTACAGTTTCTGATGCCTTGAATTTAGACTGAGGTGGAAATGCAAATACAGTCCCTCCTTTAGCTACGACAAGGCAAAGATCCTCCCAACAACCTGGACAAATTTCTGGGTGGTGCTTGTTTCCTCTTGAAACCTCACGGACCCTTGGAACCATAAGGAGTTAACCTAACCCAGCCTTACGTTTTTGGGTACAAATCTTTGATCCAGAGAGAAAAAGCCACCTATCTGACTGCCTGCAGAACTATTAATAGATCTCAGGTCCTCCCCTTTCCAGTCCTTCAAGCTTTTCGTCAGTGAAAACCAACCTACCTAATCCTGCGCATTCATAGCTATTTAGACAGCTGCCCCCCAGCGCTAGTCCCAACCACAAATTCCCTGCCGATCTCTCACCTGTCTGAGCAACCAGGTGTGTCCACCCACTCCAGACAGCAGTGATCTTTTCATTCTGGAAACAATGTGCTTCTATTCTCTGGGGCAGAAGGAGGAAAGCAGCCTGGGAAGCCAGTTGCCCATGTTTGTTGCTTCCCCAAACATACAGCTCTCCTGCATCTTTAAACAAACGGAAGGGAAACAAAAGAGGTGAAGAAACATTAGTCCAAAATGACGGAAAATAACTCGAGTCTGGGGGGAAAAAGTGGTTCAAAGAAGCTGTATTATTCTTACCCTACAGTATTAAATAGAACAAAGCAAGATACCAAATTCATGTATAGCATTATACATAAGATTTTTTAAAATTCTATAAATAGGGGAAAAAAGGCCAAATGTTCTTAACAGTTTGTCAAGGAACAGGAAAGTGAGTTTATTTTTTCATTAATTCATTCAACAAATATTTATTCAACATCCACCATGTGCAAGACATATGGTTCTCCGTTTTCTACATTTTTTAAATAAATGCTTACCTTTTGTTAGGAAATATATATATTAGCTTTTCAAAATAACAGGTTAAAAGGCAAATTATTTAAAGTTTAAACTTTATAAATATCTGATGGTTTTACCACATGCCCTGTTCAGCGGAAAATATAAAGTTATCGTATCACATTCACATAGTACTTAAGCTCATTTGAACCTCACAATAATCCTGTGATATAAGCAGGAATGAGACTGACTGACATTGTGATTTAATAGAAAGAGAGCAAACTCAGAGTCAAGTGACTCTGGCTTCTATTTTTGGATCTGCTGATCTGCTAACTAGTTACTGACCTTGGACAAACTACTTCCTCTCCAAACCTTAGTTTCACCAGCTGGAGACTGGAGGGGAAAGCTGATGGTGGAGAAGGACACTATAACTGATGTACAGGAGAGACTGGTGGGAGACTGTGGCAAACCAGAGGGCACACGGTTGTCCAGAGGCATTCAAGTTCAACACATCTTTAACTGGAAGTCAAACAAAAGGGGGCACGGGCTACAGTTTGGCTTATATATCTACAGTCTGTGACTCCTTGGATGATCTCTAAGTGCTTCCCCAACCCTAACATGTAACACCTCACAGTACAGCACAGGGTGTCCAAAGGCGCTAAGGAACCCTTGAAATGTGGCTAGTCCAAATGAGATGCTTTGAAGACCAAAAAAAAAAAAGCACAACACATTGCGAAAACTTAGTGCAAAAACAAAGAGTGTGGCTCCTTAATAATTTTCATATGGATTACACATTGCAATAATATTTTGGATATATTGGGTTAAGCAAAATAAATTATTAAAATTAATTCGCCTGTTTCTTTTTACTTTTTGCAATGCAACTCACATTATATTTCTCCTAGACAGCACTCTTCTGGAAGATAAATTAACCAAGGCTCGGAGACATTAAGTGACTTCAAGATTGTGAGGCTTAGTAGAGATCAAGCAGGACCAGAAGCCGGATTTTCCACTTCCACTGCATCCTGTGACCTCCCAATAAAGGTTTACAGCATCACTTGCCCTGGAGCAGCTTGGTCTATTTTCAAAAACCAATCAGAAGCCAAACAGTATCATTAAATACGAGGCCAAGACTTGGGGTTTAAGTCCCAGATCTGCTACTGGATCACTCTTTGACACTGGGCACATCACTTCACATTCTGGGTCTCTGTTTCATAGTCTAAAATGTGTGCTCAGTCCCCGGGTCGTGTCCGACTCTTTGCAACCCCATGGAGGGTAGCTCCTCTGCCTACAGAATTTTCCAGGCAAGAATACTGGGGTGGGTTGCCATTTCCTTCTCCAGGGCATTTTCCCAACCCAGGGATCAAACTTGTGTCTCTCAAATCTCCTGCATTGGCAGGGGGGTTCTTTACCACCAGGGCCCCCGGGGAAGACCAAGTCTAAAATGAGGGACCATAAATCAGTGGAGTCTAAACCAAGTCTCACCCAGGTGACCTTGCAGCACTGACATCCTGCAGTTCTATACAGCGAATTTGGTCTATTTCATGCCTAGAAAGAGGGCAACCTCCCTGGACCTCACCAGGGTGTGTTGAGTATGAGGATCCCTTACAAGAGGGCAGTGGAGCCCCTCGGCATGAAAGGGACTGCAGAGCTACCAAGGTGCCACTGACAATGAGCCTCTGTCTGTTACAAACCTTCATTTATCTTAGTAAGTCTAAACCGTCTTTTTGCAAAGACAAACTGTCTTCCACATGCAGATCATTACGCTGTTGCATCAGCAAGCAAAATTAAATTCTGCTGCAATGCCAAATAGTTACATAAGCTACAACTCCAGAGAGGTCTAGAAAGCACCGAACAAAATGCAGTGTGTCACAGCTTGAACTGGACCAGGAAAGAAGGATATTAATCTTAACCCTTTTAAGTCACTTTCAAAATATCCAAAACCAATTTACCTTGTGCATATACTCTAAAAAATCACTAAATTGCACACTTGAAAGGAGTGAATTTCTATATGAAGTACATCTCAATACAAAATTCAACATCTGTGTTTTTAAAACACCATAATAAAAGTTCCCACATATGAAATAATAAATAGTTTTAGTAATATAAGATTTTTTTAAGAAATCGATGTTAATGAGCAATTAGAAGAATCTCTAGGTTTACATAATACTAACCATTTCAAGTTAGACAAAGAATTGAAACGTCTTAGTATATTCTTATTCTCGGAAAAGAATGCCTTCTCCCAGAGCTAATGAATACGAGGGATGAACTAGTCACTCCTCGTCCCCTCTATAAAAGGGGAGGTGAGGGACCACATGCCCAGAAGAGTCCCTTAGAGCTGGCATTCATTTCAGCTCAACCTTTTTAGCACATCTGCAAATCTACCTAACATGAGCCAGAGGCTAAAAGCAGGTATTTCCTTCATTAGTTAGTTGCTTTTAATTAATTAAATATCAAATTATCTGTAATTCAGAATTTGTAAAGTGTTTAAACTTTCACATCACAGCTCTTGTGTTCTGGACACCATAACAACTCCCCAAATTTGATGTTGAAGAATGCATGCCCCCATTAATTTACAGATATAGTGTACACATCTTTAATTTCCACATAAAACAATGAAAATATGGTGTATGAAAGTCATTTCCCTTTGCTTAAAAAATGGAATGCATTCAACTCTGGGCAAGAGGGCTTACCGACATAAATCTCTCATAGCTATAGTCTCCAGTCTACCTGCAGGAGTCAGGGCAATCTGGGCTTTGAAAAAGATAAACTTTGAGAGAGATAACTTTCACTTTCAAGAAAATGCTGGGGCTTCCCTGGTGGTTCAGTGGCAAAGAATTCGCCTGCCAATCCAGGAGACATGGGTTCAATCCCTGATCCGAGAAGATCCCACATGTCACAGAGCAACTAAGCCCACAACTACTAAGCCTGTGCTCTGGAGCCTGGGAGTCGCGGCTACTGAGCTCATATGCCACAACTACTAGGAGTGGTAAACTCCTAGGGTGATGCCCCGCACCCTAGCGCACGTGTTCTGCAACAAGAGAAGCTGTCACAGTGAGAAGCCCTCGGACCACAACTAGAGAGGAGCTTCCACCTGCTGCAACTAGAGAAAAGCCTGTGCAGCTACAAAGAGCCAACGCAACCAAAAAAAAAAGCTGCATTGTCACTAAACAGTTTATACTGCATTGGCTGAGCGTGTCAGATGGATGGATGGATGGATGCATAGCCAAGACACAGAGATATACATAGTGTGTGAGAGAAAAAAGACAAGCTAGAGAGTGAAAGCAAAAGTGACTCAGTCATGTCCGACTCTTTGCGACCCCATGGACTATACAGTCCATGGAATTCTCCAGGCCAGAATACTGGAGTAGGGGCAGATTAAAGAGATGGACTAGAGAGATCAACTAGAGAAATATACAAAAACATTAAATAAATTAGAAAAATATACACACAACTAGACTTAGCAGTATACAGAGACCTTGGTTAGACAGAAAGATGGAAGATAAAAATAAAAACATACAGTTAAATAAAATAGAGAAGATAGAGAGAACAGACAGGGCAACAGATAAAAGGAGTAGAAAGATATAGGGCTTCCCTGGTGGCTCAGCTGGTAAACAATCTGCCTGCAACGTGGGAGACCTAGGTTCGATCCCTGGGTGGTGAAGGTCCCCTAGAGAAGGGAACAGCTACCCACTCCACTATTCTGGCCTGGAGAATTCCATGGACTGTTTAGTCCATGGGGTTGCAAAGAGTCGGACACGACTGAGCGACTTTCACTTTCACTTTTGGGCTTCCCTGGTCGCTCAATCGGTAAATCAGCTGTCTGCAATGCGAGAGACCTGGGTTTGATCCCTGGGTTGGGAAGATCCCCTGGAGGAGGGCATGACAACACACTCCAGTATCCTAGCCTGGAGAATCCCCATGGACAGAGGAGCCTGGTAGGCTATAGTCCACAGGATCACAAAGAGTCCGACATGATTGAGTGACAAAGCAAAGCAAAAATATGCTAGTTTGAGTTTAAATTGCTAGAGAAGAGAAAGCTAGAGAAGCTAGAAAGCTTAAATGTTATATGTATGTGTTTATTCGCTCAGTCATGTCTGACTCTTTGCAAGCCCATGGACTGTAGCCCGCCAGGCTCCTCTATCCATGAGATTCTCCAGGCAAAAATACTAGAGTGGGTAGCCATTCCCTTCTCCAGGGGATCTTCCTGACCTAGGGCTCAAACTTGGGCCTCCTGCATTGCTGGCAGACTACTCTCTGACTGAGCCACCAGGGAAGTTTAAAATAGTTACATTAGGGGGCGAAACTAAGATGGCGGAGGAATAGGACGGGGAGAACACTCTCTCCCCAATAAATATACCAAAAGAACTTTTAAAGGCCGAGCAAACTCCAAAAAACAGGAACTGAATGCTGGCAGAGGACATCGGGCATCTGGAGAGGCGACCCAGTGCCGACGTGAGGAGGTAGGACAAAAGAAAGAAAAGAAAAAAAAGTAGAGGGAGAGACAAAGAGCTGGGGACGGTTCCCGTCCCGGAAGGGGAGTCTGGAATAAAGAGGAAAAAAAAAAAAAAAGAGGAGAAAGGTTTCTGAATACCAGGGAGCATTCTCTCTGGCAGATCTGCGGTGGATCTTGGAGAGCAATATAGCTGAGAGCAGAAGCAGATTAATAGCTAAGCCCTGCAAGGTTCGTCTATGGCTACAAGGAACCGAGAGCCGCAGCACAGCCGAAGCAGACTGCTCCTGCTCAGGGAGGGGCGGGCCGCGGGCTCAGGGAACGGAGCAGCCTGAGGGACCTAACCTTCCAGGAAAAGCTCCCTCTCCCCCCCAGGTCAGTGCACAAAACAAAGGGCGGTGAGGAGTCAACAGAGAGGCTGGGCAGCTGCGGGCTGCGGACCAGCCCAACCCCCGCCTGAGAGCAGTGGGCATAACCCAGCCCCGGGGAGGCTAACCAAGACTTCTGGGGATTCTGGTCAGATCGGTGCTGTATACACCTTAGAAGGAGTGCT